>JANIHY010000001.1:3720583-3738831 GCA_027479065.1 Erythroxylum brevipes
AAATTAAATAAATTTATTTAATAAAAATAATTTATCTTTAAGTTTTATCTAAAATATAATTATTATCAGTGATAAAAATACAACTACATTAATATTAACAACTAAACAAGTTTTTATTTTTATTTGAAAGAAAAATAAAAATAAAAATTACAATAAAAAATAGAAGTAAAACCAAACGGTCTCAAGAATTTAAAAACTGATTACTTGAGGTATATAATATATATAACTTCTAAAGTTGCGATGAGTAAACAAACAGAGGCATGACGACGGCGTATCAAGGGAATAAGCACAAAAGTTTGGCCCAGGTGAAACGACAACGTAGCAGTAGCTGTTAGTAAAAGGGCCAGGTGAAACGACAACGTAGCAGTAATTGTTAGTAAAGGGGGAAACCCCACCCGCACGGCGTACCGATGCGATAGTGCAAAAAGCTTTTACTTAAAAAGCTTACTGGATAGATTTTTCAGTAAATTCTCAGGGTCTCTCCCCTCTCTCTCTCTCTCTCTCTCCTTTTTCTATGCAATTTTGCCTGAATCGCAATTCTGAACGTATTTGACACGATAATTGTCGTCTGCTTTGATATTGTTATAGAAATTTTTGTTAAGAGTGCTGGGCTACCAGCTTTGAGCTTGTTTAGGGTAGGTTTTATGCTCGTTGTTTGCCTCTGCGATCTGGTCCATTCCTTCTAGGTTAGGGTTCCCGTTCATCCCGATTTTCTCCTTGATTTTGTAGTTTTGTTTACCTATTTGTTTGCTTATTTGTTGTATTTTATGCGCGGTTATTTATTGTTCTATTTTTATATACAGGAGCTGTTGCGATTCGAGCTTCAAGATTGGTCGTTTGAGAATCGACTATCTTAACAAATAGGTTCGACTTGATTCATTTTTTTGTTTCCCTAACTGTTCGTTTGTTCTCAAGTTCTTGCTTTCGGGTTGTCTGTAACTTGGAGGTTTTTGGTTACGGTTCGATGATGTTAATTGCTGTCATGATTAACAGCATGATTAGTAATGCGTGTTTTTCGATGTCTGATTTTTGAGTTTGGGTTTCTGAGGTTAAGATACAAGGTTGAATGAAGAATTTCTTGAATTGATTTTGATGATTTAGCACATGGGTGTGGTTGTTTAACTTGAATAGAGTTGGCGACTTTTAATATTGTCTTTGTTGCAATCTAATCCAATTCAGCCATGGATACGAGATTCCCATACTCTCCAGCAGAGGTAGCTAAAGTCAAGTTGGTTCAGTTTGGCATTCTCAGTCCCGATGAAATCGTAAGTCTCTCTTTCCTTCTTTTCCGATTACAGTTTGAATTTGATTGAAGAAAACAAAGCAGCCCCTTTTCTTTCTAATTAATATGTTTCTAGTTTTCTTGAAAATGGAGTTATTGTTTTTACGGGTGGGTTGTGTTATATTGGTTGGCAGAGGCAAATGTCAGTGGTGCAAATTGAGCACAGCGAGACCACGGAGAGGGGAAAGCCTAAGCCTGGGGGATTAAGCGATCCTCGGCTGGGCACTATTGACAGGAAGATGAAGTGCGAGACTTGTACTGCCATCATGGCTGAGTGTCCGGGTCACTTTGGCCATCTCGAGCTCGCAAAGCCCATGTTCCACATTGGATTTATGAAGACTGTTCTTAATATTATGCGTTGTGTTTGCTTCAATTGTTCCAAGATTTTGGCTAACGAGGTACCCACAAAGTTAATAAACAAACACCATTTAAACTTATTATTATTATTATTATTATTAGTATTTTGTATAAAACTCTCTCAACTGTTTTCTATAAATTTGCTGCAGGATGATCACAAGTTTAAGCAGGCCTTGAAAATAAAGAATCCCAAAAATAGACTTAAAAAGATTCTTGATGCTTGTAAGAATAAAACTAAATGTGAAGGAGGTGACGAAATTGACGTTCAAGGTCAAGATAATGATGAGCCTGTGAAGAAGAGTCGCGGTGGCTGCGGTGCTCAACAACCAAAGATTAGTATTGAAGGTATGAAGATGATTGCTGAGTATAAAGCTCAAAGAAAGAAAAATGATGATCAGGAACAACTACCTGAACCTGTGGAGAGAAAGCAGACCCTTACTGCAGAAAGGGTAAAATGTTGTTTTGTCTTTAGAGCCTAAGATAAAATGTTGTTTTGTCTTTAATTTTGTGTATGTAGCTGATGTCATAATTTGTACTGCAGGTTCTTGGTGTTCTCAAGAGGATAAGTGATGAGGACTGTCAGTTATTGGGCTTGAGCCCTAAGTATGCACGTCCAGATTGGATGATTCTACAAGTTCTTCCAATTCCCCCACCTCCTGTGAGGCCTTCTGTTATGATGGATACATCCTCCAGGAGTGAGGCAAGTCTATTACAGTGTTACTTTTCTAACACTGGACTGTAATTGATAACAAAGACATGCTGTGTGTACATTCTCTTTTCTTTCCAGACTGATATCTAACAATTCAGGTATCTTCAACGTGAAATTTCCACAAGCATTCATGTTTCTTGTCTTTTTCCCAATGTAGGATGACTTGACCCATCAGCTGGCAATGATTATTAGACACAATGAGAATTTGAGAAGACAGGAGAGGGGTGGGGCGCCTGCACATATTATATCCGAGTTTGCACAGTTGTTACAGTTTCATGTGGCTACATATTTTGACAATGAATTGCCTGGACAGCCAAGGGTATGGAGTTGCTTATTCATGCATTGATGAGTTCCAATTGTATACGTGGTTCATTTTGTTTTGCTTTGTAAGAAATAATGTTTTTAGGAGGTGGTGTACTCTTCATATTACAGGCAACTCAAAGGTCAGGAAGACCTATCAAGTCCATATGTAGTAGGCTCAAGGCAAAGGAAGGGCGTATTAGGGGAAACTTGATGGGTAAAAGAGTGGACTTTTCTGCACGTACAGTTATTACACCTGATCCCACTATCAACATTGATGAGCTAGGGGTACCATGGAGTATCGCTTTGAACCTCACCTATCCTGAAACAGTGACTCCCTACAACATAGAAAGGTTCATATCTCATTGTAGCTTTTATTTCTTCCGATCTTGTTAATGTTCCATTTTTTAATTTGGATATTTTCTCAAACAGGTTGAAGGAACTTGTTGAGTATGGGCCACATCCTCCTCCTGGAAAAACTGGTGCAAAATATATCATAAGGGACGATGGACAAAGACTTGATCTTCGTTACTTGAAGAAAAGTAGCGATCACCATTTGGAGCTTGGCTATAAGGTATTTTCTTGCATGAGCCAATTGGATTTCATTCATTACATCCTATTAACAGTCCATTTATTTCTACCATTAAATCATTTTATGATGATTACAGGTGGAACGACATCTAAATGATGGTGACTTTGTTCTTTTTAATCGTCAACCTAGTCTCCATAAGATGTCAATTATGGGGCACAAAATCAAGATTATGCCATACTCAACTTTCCGCTTGAATTTATCTGTTACTTCACCATATAATGCTGATTTTGATGGTGATGAAATGAATATGCACGTTCCTCAGTCATTTGAAACCAGGGCAGAAGTGCTAGAATTAATGATGGTGCCAAAATGTATTGTATCACCTCAATCAAATCGGCCAGTGATGGGTATTGTCCAGGATACTCTTTTAGGATGCCGTAAAATCACCAAGAGAGACACCTTCATCGAAAAGGTGAAACAGAAATGATATTTAAATCCCTTCTTCATCATTCAATTGTATGATTCTGTTCTTTCTTGTCTTGGACCTAAACTCTATCCCTATTTGCAGGATGTTTTCATGAACATCTTGATGTGGTGGGAGGATTTTGATGGGAAAATTCCAGCTCCTGCAATCCTGAAACCTAGACCACTTTGGACTGGAAAACAAGTTTTTAACCTTATAATACCAAAGCAGATTAATCTGATCAGAACTTCTGCCTGGCATTCTGATTCTGAAAGAGGAATTGTTACTCCGGGGGATACACTGGTCCGGATAGAAAAAGGGGAGTTACTTTCTGGAACCCTTTGCAAAAAGACGCTTGGAACATCTACTGGAAGTCTTATACATGTGATATGGTAGCGATTTGGTTGATGACTTTTACTGTGCAAATATTTCACAGCAGATAACTTTTGGTTTTATGTGGTGGTTAAAAAGTGGAGACCTGACTTTGCTGGACCAGCTTGTATGGTGCAACTTATTTTGTAATTTATTTTATGCAGGGAAGAAGTTGGTCCAGATGCAGCACGCAAATTTTTGGGACATACGCAATGGCTGGTGAATTATTGGCTGTTACAGAATGCTTTTAGCATTGGTATTGGAGATACAATTGCTGATGCAGCCACAATGGAGAAAATCAACGAAACTATTTCAGCAGCAAAAAATGAGGTGAAAAAACTCATTATGCAAGCCCAGAGTAAAGATCTGGAGGCTGAACCTGGACGGACTATGATGGATTCTTTTGAAAACAAAGTGAATCAGGTGAGCTGATGAAAGTGGCTAGTGTTTTGTCAACTTTTTTTCTTTTTTTGTTTTTGTTTACTAATTATGACGGTAACAACTGTCATCTTTAGGTGTTGAATAAAGCTCGTGATGATGCGGGTAACAGTGCCCAAAAGAGTTTATCTGAGAGTAATAATCTCAAGGCTATGGTTACTGCAGGGTCAAAAGGCAGTTTCATTAACATATCTCAGATGACGGCTTGTGTGGGGCAGCAAAATGTTGAGGGTAAACGTATACCATTTGGCTTTATAGATCGGACGTTACCTCACTTCACAAAAGATGATTATGGGCCAGAAAGTCGAGGCTTTGTGGAGAATTCCTACCTTCGTGGATTGACTCCCCAAGAATTCTTTTTCCATGCTATGGGTGGTAGAGAAGGACTGATAGATACTGCAGTTAAGACTTCTGAGACTGGCTATATACAGAGGAGATTGGTGAAGGCCATGGAGGATATCATGGTTAAATATGATGGTACTGTGAGGAATTCACTGGGGGATGTTATTCAGTTTCTCTATGGGGAAGACGGGATGGATGCTGTGTGGATAGAATCACAGAAGCTAGATACCTTGAAGATGAAGAAATCAGAATTTGATAGGGTATTCAGATATGAATTGGATGATGAAAATTGGAACCCTAACTATATGTTACCAGAACATATTGAGGATTTGAAAAATATCAGGGAGCTGAGAGATGTGTTTGAAGCTGAAGTTCAAAAACTTGAAGCAGATAGATATCAACTTGGAACGGAGATTGCGACAACTGGTGACAGTCTTTGGCCAATGCCTGTTAATCTTGGGAGGCTTATCTGGAATGCCCAGAAGACGTTCAAGGTTGATACCAGAAGGCCTTCAGATATTCACCCAATGGAAGCAGTAGAAGCTGTTGATAAACTCCAAGAGAGATTGAAGGTTGTTCCTGGAGAGGATCCATTAAGTGTTGAAGCACAAAAGAATGCCACTCTCTTCTTTGGAATTTTGCTTCGTAGTACCCTTGCCAGTAAAAGGGTATTGCAGGAATACAGGCTCACACGTGAAGCATTTGATTGGGTCATTGGTGAGATAGAGTCACGGTTCTTGCAGTCGTTGGTAGCACCTGGTGAAATGATTGGTTGTGTTGCTGCACAGTCTATTGGAGAGCCTGCTACTCAAATGACTCTCAATACTTTCCATTATGCTGGTGTTAGTGCTAAAAATGTTACTCTTGGTGTTCCAAGGTTGAGGGAAATTATTAATGTGGCTAAAAAAATTAAAACGCCATCTCTTTCTGTCTACTTGACTCCTGAATGTAATAAGACAAAGGAGAAAGCTAAGAACGTTCAATGTGCTTTGGAATATACCACCTTGCGAAGTGTGACCCAAGCAACGGAAGTGTGGTATGATCCAGATCCCACAAGTACAATAATTGAGGAGGATATTGATTTTGTGAAGTCGTATTACGAAATGCCTGATGAGGAGGTTGCACCGGAGAAAATATCTCCTTGGTTGCTTCGCATAGAGCTGAATCGGGAAATGATGGTTGATAAGAAGCTAAGTATGGCTGACATTGCGGAGAAGATCAACCTTGAATTTGATGATGACTTGACTTGTATATTTAATGATGACAATGCAGAAAAGTTAATTCTCCGGATTCGTATCATGAATGATGAAGCTCCAAAAGGGGAATTAACTGATGAGTCTGCTGAGGATGATGTCTTCCTGAAGAAGATTGAGAGTAACATGCTGACTGAAATGGCTCTTCGAGGTATTCCAGATATCAACAAAGTTTTCATCAAGCATGGTAAAGTTAGCAGGTTTGATGAGAATGAAGGATTTAAGACAGTAGAGGAATGGATGTTAGACACTGAGGGTGTCAATCTCCTGGCTGTCATGTGTAATGAAAATGTTGATGCCAGAAGAACAACCAGTAATCACTTGATTGAAGTCATTGAAGTTCTTGGGATAGAGGCAGTTCGCCGTGCCCTCCTCGATGAATTGCGAGTTGTTATATCCTTTGATGGATCGTATGTCAATTACAGGCATCTGGCCATACTATGTGATACCATGACTTATCGTGGTCATTTGATGGCAATCACCCGTCATGGTATCAATCGCAATGATACTGGGCCATTGATGAGATGCTCATTTGAAGAAACTGTGGACATCCTCCTTGATGCTGCTGTCTATGCTGAGTCAGATTACCTTAGAGGGGTCACTGAAAATATAATGCTGGGTCAACTTGCCCCAATTGGCACAGGGGACTGTGCATTGTATCTCAATGATGAGATGTTGAAGAATGCTATTGAACTCCAGCTCCCAAGTTATATAGATGGCCTGGAATTCGGCATGACCCCTGCTCGATCTCCAGTGTCTGGAACTCCATATCATGAGGGCATGATGTCTCCAAATTATTTGCTAAGCCCAAGTCTTCGCCTCTCCCCCATTACAGATGCTCAATTTTCACCTTATGTTAGTGGAATGCCGTTCTCCCCTGCTTCATCGCCTGGCTATAGCCCATCTTCTCCGGGGTACAGTCCATCGTCTCCTGGTTATAGCCCTACTTCTCCGGGATACAGTCCAACTTCACCAACCTACAGCCCAAGTTCGCCTGGTTATAGCCCAACTAGTCCAGCATACTCGCCTACAAGTCCTTCATATTCTCCCACATCCCCGAGCTACAGCCCTACATCCCCGAGTTATAGCCCTACATCACCCAGTTATAGCCCAACTTCTCCGAGTTACAGCCCCACATCCCCCAGTTACAGTCCAACTTCACCTAGTTATAGCCCCACCTCCCCTGCATACAGCCCCACCTCACCTGCATACAGCCCCACCTCACCTGCTTATAGTCCAACATCACCCTCTTATAGCCCAACATCTCCTTCCTATAGCCCCACATCTCCTTCCTACAGCCCCACATCTCCTTCGTACAGCCCAACTTCACCAGCCTATAGCCCTACATCACCTGGTTATAGTCCAACATCACCAAGCTATAGTCCAACTTCACCGAGCTATAGCCCGACTTCACCTAGTTACAATCCACAGTCGGCAAAATACAGTCCTTCGCAGGCTTACTCACCCAGCAGTCCAAGATTGTCACCTGCCAGTCCATACAGTCCCACTTCCCCAAATTATAGGTAAGACTATGCAACTGAATATGTTAATACTACCTTTTATGTGACTTTTAAAACAATTTCCTTGTTTGGTACTCTTGTAGTTATTGTGAATGTCTTGTCTCACTACTTAATACTTGAATGTATTATCTTATTGTGCAGTCCAACATCCCCATCCTATTCACCTACGTCCCCATCATATTCTCCTTCAAGCCCAAGTTACAGCCCGAGCAGGTAAGTTTTGATTAATCTGTATTTATTTCCTGCCATTTTGCCGTCGCAGCTTGTTGCTTATGATGGTTGCTTGCCTCTATTTTTCTAAAGCACTTAATCTTTGTTTTGTTTTTTTAGCCCCTATAATTCTGGAGTGAGCCCAGATTATAGCCCTAGCTCCCCACAGTACAGGTATGCCAAGATCCTGTTTTAAGAACATATATTCAGTTGTATGTAATTTGAATGTGGTTATTTGCTCCCCTTTTACTAATTAAGTCCCATTGTGTATTTTGTTGGTTCATGTAGTCCAAGTGCGGGGTATTCACCCAGTGCACCTGGGTACTCACCGTCATCTACGAGCCAGTACACACCTCAAACTAATGATAGGAAAGGCAAGGATGATAGGGACAAGAAGTATGATAGGAACAAACGTTGAGTCCTGACATTGTAGAAAGACTTGCTATATTTATTACGGGGGTAAAGCTGTTTACTTACGTATGTACACAGGCGGAATTTGTCATCCTAGTTTAGCTGCCAAAATTTGGTGTGGAAGCTAAAAACTTGGACCATGTTTTTGTATTGTTACATCGAAAAGCCTTGCTGTAGGAAGCTACTGCGTGTGTGAATTGTTGCATTTGGGATGGGCAGGGAGTGCGGAAAGGAAATATATATTGCTTGGAGAAAGTTCAGAATGGCTGTTAGGTGAAGAGGAAATGAGATAAATTGGACGTAGAAGCTATTGTAGATCCAGTTCCCTGAATTTCGATTGTCCCAAGTGTAAGTGAACAATGCTGTATGTGTTTCTGTTCTTAATGACTGGAACGGACACCAGTCACGTGGTCCCTATTATTGGAGAATGGTTCCTAATGTTCTCTTCCAAGTTTCGGGTATGAGTAAACTTTCAGACTGTAATATTGTTTTTACTTTCTTTAGTTGAAATCTGTTTTATCTTGATAGGCTATTACCACATGACAGTTGCGATATACAGGTTGGTCCCTTGAGATTTTGTACATTTTCTTGGAATTATTTATTTAACGTTTACAGCTAGCAAGTGAATAAAAGAAAATGAAAATGTAGCCAAGGAACATGGTGGCACCTTGAAGCAGAAGACCAAGTCTCATGTCTTATTTATTCATGATGCCCATATAATCTGCTTGTACAGTTTCGCTTGAACTTGGATTGGAAGGGCCTTTTGAATGTCCTCAAATCTATTCTTATCTTGCACACTACATCCACGACAGATAGGTTTAGGAAATTAATCCCTGCAATTTTAGCAACCATATTTATCATTGAATGTATCCATTGACAATTTTAGTATCCATGCGTTGTATTTGTCGAAAGTGCTGTTTTGTCTTAAGAAAATAAGTGTACCATACCAGTGACGATTTTTAATAATTAAAAAACCAACCAAAACACGAATATATGATACTTAACTAGCATTACAAGAATCGACAAATTCTTGTTGACGCCAGTGATTCTTAATAGGGTAATATACTCACAAAAGCTTATCACACCATCTTAGTGTATTTGCGGGGAGGTAATGGAAGGAGTAGAACTTATGTTTGAGAAATAAATCACCACCTAGCAAAGGACAAGCTGAGTGGCAGTTTGTTTTCTATTGGAGTAAGTGGCAGAGTCAAACATTGAATTCCTTTGTTAACGGTTTCGACTGAACCTTCATCAGTGGAATGTTTCCAAGGCTTTTTTGAGGTAGTGAGTTTTCATGAGATATTGAAGACGTTCTCATTCGTTGAGAAAGCTCTCTGTAGTGTGAAAATATTTTGTACTCTCAACGTTCTGCTCTCTCCGGCATCCCAGATTTCTGCGGAGAAAATCCCAAAGAACATGAATTGTAATTGACTCCAGGATTAGGGCCATCAATGATCCGCTTGACATCTTTCTCCATTACCTCATCTTCCATATTCTGCTTTTGTTCTTCCTCAAAGACACTGCTCAAATATACCTTGTCACCATATTTTTATGTAGAAGCATCATGATCAATTTCATTTGAAGTATATAACTGAGGATCGCTCGCTAAGATTTGGATTGGCATGCTTTCAGGCTTAAGAGGAGCATTCATAGATCAATATTTGACATCACGGACAAGTGGCTCTTAGTATCCCATGTCCAAATCCATCGACTTAACCGTTACTGGATCCTCATCAGCATACACCCTCATCAACCTTCTGGCAAAACAGTTGTGTTAGAAATTAAACTTGATTTAATTGATGTTACTTAATCATGAAGGTTACGAGTTGTAAATTGACTTTGTCAATGTAACAATTCAAATTGATGTCAAAAAAAAAAAAATGCATAGAAGAAAATAGTGAGAGCGTATGTAAGTTTGGGTTTTTAGCTTCAACAAAGTAATGCATAACGAGTTTTTGGGTTGTGAGTTTGCAATGTGTGAGTTTGTCTTCGTAAAATTTATACTCTCTCAATCAATAAAATTGTGAGTGTGTATTTGGATGTCAAAATACATTTTCTAGGCAATTTTCATTTGCCAACTTCTGGTATCAAAGTTCGGTTAAAGTGTTTAATGGATCAAGATGACTTCGAGTTCAACTACTGAAGTTCAACCAACGCAATTATTTATTTTCAAGTTCAATGGCTAAAACAATTTTGCGATGTGGAGACACTTAATAGAGTTATATTTGAGAAGCAACGAATATGGTGAAATTTTGGAGAAAGACTTAGAAGAAAAAGAAACACCGACGACTGAAGAACTGGTTCGTGATTGTTTATTAAATGAAAAAACCTTGTTTTTAATTTGTCAATATGTTAAGTTGCTAATTCTTGAAAAAAACATTCCATGCTATAATAACAACAGAGGCTTCGAATATTTTACCCAAAACATATGAAGGAGTAGACATAGTTAAACTGACAAGATTTTAAGGTATAAAAAGGCAATAAGAGTCGATGAAGCAAGGCAAAGATGAAAGTATTCACGATTATTTTTCACGAATGGAAAAATTGATCAATGGGATGAAAAATAATTGTCATAAAATTACAGAGAAAAATATCATGGAGAAGATCATGCGGACGTTGACGAGTAGATTTGATTATGTTGTCACAACTATTGAAGAGTCTAAAGATATGGAGTCCATGACCCTCAATAATTTGCCAGTCTCATTAGAGTTCCGTGAAATGCCTATGAATGAAAAATCACCAAACATAACGGAGCAAGTTCTAAAAGCCCAAGTAAATTTGAGAAATGAGAAGGGAACTGCAATTGGCAAAATATAGTATACTCATAAAAGTTCAATTTTCAGGAGAAGAGGAGGAAAAAATTTCAGAACCAATTCGAGACCAAGAGCAAGGGAAAGTGAATCTCCTCAGGATAAATCTCATATTCAATGTTATAAGTGCAAAAAGTTTGATCGCTTTAATATCAGTGCAAGTCACATGTTTAATGCCATAATTGTAAAAAATATGGTCATTATAATAGAGAATGTCATGCTTGAAAATAAGAACATAAGGATAATCGAGCTGGGGTCGTTGAGAATAATAATTTAGAGACCTTGTTGATGACCACTGATGAAATCAATATCAGTGACAACTCCCAATGATTGTTAGATTCGGCTCGCAGTGATCACTTAAATGGAAACAAGGAAGTTTCTACCGGGTTAGATGAATCATTTCATTCTTTAATATTGTTTTCCAATAACTACCAGATTCTAGTTTTGGGAAAAGGAAAGGTTGCTATAAAATTGAAGAATGGGTTTTCAAATTACATTTTTGATGTGTACTATGCTCCTACTTGTTGCTAGAATCTATTGAGCGTTGGACAACTATCAGAAAAGGGTTATTATTTACACTTCAATAAAGATGGATGCACCGTGAGTGATATAAAAAAGGGCATGATTCTAAGGACAAGAACGTCATCTAACCATTTATTTCCAACATATCTTAATTACGGTAATTCTTCTTGCTGTAATACTATGACTATCAATGATAATTGGCTATGGCATATGCAACATAGGCACTTGAATTTTGGAAGCATTAAGTTTCTTATAAACAAAGAGTGGGTTTCAGGCTTGCCAACTACTCAAGTTCCTGATCAGATTTGTGAGTCATATGTGATGGGAAAGAAGCATAGAGATCCATTTCCTACAAAGCAAGCATGGAGAGCTAAACCTCCACTACAACTCATGCATTTAGATCTATGTTATGTGGAGGTTCCATCAAATGGAGATAATAAATACTTTATTACATTTATTGATGATTATAGTAGAAAGATATGGGTCTATTTTTTGAAGCAGAAATCTAAGGCATATGAAGTACTTAAGCATTTTTTAACATATATTGAAAAACAAAGTGGTTATTCTTCTAAGATTTTGAGAACGAATAGAGGCATGTAATATATTGTTTGTGATTATTTCTTAAGAAAGCATGTAATTAAGTATCAATTAATAGCTAGATACACTCCTCAACAAAAAAAAGTGGCAGAAAGGAAAAACTAAACTATCATGGACATGGCGAGAAGCATGTTATTTTGTGAGAAGCTACCCAAAGGTTTATGGGTAGAGGTTGTGGCTTATGCGATTTATATTTCGAATAGGTGTCTTATTAAAAGTGTTTGGGATAAAACTTCACAAGAAGCATGGAGTGGAAAAAAATGCCAAATCTTACTCATATAAGGGTGTTTGGTTGTTTAGCATATTCACATTTACCTAATGAGTTGAGAAAGAAGCTAGATGGCAAGATAAAAAAATGTATATTTTTCAGTTACATAATGGAAACAAAAGGCTGCAAGCTTTATAATCCAAAGACTCAAAAAGTGATCATCAGTCATAATGTTACTTTTGAAGAAGATGAAGTATGGGATTGGTTTGAAAAAGAAAAGAAATCTTTGCCAGTATCGGTGTTCTTAAACAACAAATTAGAAACAACTAATCAAACTAGAGAGTCAACTTCACTTCCAATTCCTGAAGATCCAACTCATGTTGATCCTGAAGCATCATCTCCTCCTACTTCACCTCACTTAGGCACTCATATTGAGAATGACATCCCCCAATTATTTGAAATATTATCAAGTAGATGATGATAATGATGATGAAGTTGTAGCTCATTATGCTTTCTTTGTAGATTGTGATCTAGTAATGCTCGAGGAAGTAGTGAATGATGATCGATGGATTAAAGCAATGGATGAAGGAATATGTGCCATAGAAAAGAATAAAACATGGGAGTTAACCATTGTGCCAAAAGGAAAGAAGCCTATTGGTGTCAAATAAGATACAAGACAAAGTACAAGCCCAATGTATAAGTGCAACACTTTAAAGCAAGATTAGTTGCAAAAGAATACAAGAAAAAGTCAGGTATCGATTATTCTGAAATATTTTCACCATTTGCCAGATTGGACACTGTATGTTTGATTATTTCACTTGCCACTTCATTTCACTTACTGCTCAAAGTGATTGGAAGATTTAGTAAATGGATTTCAAATCAGATTTTTTGAATGGTGTACTTGAAGAAGAAGTATATATTGAGCAACCACTAGGACATGTAAAACAAGGAGAAGAAAATAATATTTATCAGCTAAAGAAGGAATTGTATGTTCTTAAACAAGTACCAAAGGCGTGGTATACTCGTATTGATGCTTATTTCATTGAACATGATTTCTATAAGTGTCCATATGAGCATACTGTTTATATCAAGATTAACAACGAAGGAGACATTGTTATAGTTTGTCTCTATGTAGATGATTTAAACTTTACTAGTAATAATTCAAGACTGTTTTCAGAAATCAAGGAAGATATGGCTGCTCACTTTAAGATGAAAAATATGGAATTAATGTCCTACTTTCTCGGTATCGAGGTAAAGCAAATAAATGAAGGCATATTTATTTCATAATGGAAATATGTAAAAGATGTTTTAAAGAAATTCAAGATGGATGCATGTAAGCCAATATTAACACCATTTGAAGAAAAGATAAAGCTTGTAAAATATGGAAATGGTGATTTGGTTAATGCAACAAACTTCAGAAGACTTATTGGAAGTTTGAGATACCTAACTGTCACTAGGCCAGATATTGTTTATGGAGTGGAAATTGTGAGGAGATTTATGGATTCACCATGACAATCTCATTGGCAAGCTGCAAAACGTATTTTAAGATATATTAGAGGTACGATTGAAGATGGTATATTTTATTCAAACAATAAGAATATATGATTAGTTGGATATACAGATAGTTATTGGGCTGGTGATGTTGAAAAGAGAAAAAACACTTCAGTTTATGCTTTCATCTTGGTTTTGGAGCATTTTCTTGGTTTTCAAATAAATAACAAGTAGTTGCTCTTTCAACTACAAAAGTGGAGTATGTAGCGGTAGTAAATTATGTTACTTGAGCGATTTAGCTACTGAGAATGCTTAATGAATTACAACATCAACAAGATGGTCTAACGACAATCTATTGCGATAATAAATTTGCAACTGCCTTAACAAAATATCCAGTCTTTCATGGACGTAGCAAGCACATCGACATCAAACATCACTATATTTAAGATTTGGTAAAAGATAAAGAGATCATGGTTGTGTACTGTAAGTTTGAAAATCAAATTGATGACATTTTTATAAAGCCATTGAAGGCTGAATTGTTTATGAAGCAGAAAAGCGTGCTCGGAAATATTAAATCATGTTTAAGGGAGGATGCTAGAAATTAAACTTGATTTAATTGATGTTACTTAATCATAAAGGTTATGAGTTGTAAATTGACTTGGTCAATTTAACAATTCAAATTGATTTTGTCTTGCCCTTATTAGTTGGTCAAGTTAACAATTCAAATTGATGTAAAAAACATAGAAGAAAATAGTGAGAGCTTATGTAAGTTTGGGTTGTTAGCTTCAATAAGCTAATGCATATAAGGTTTTTGGGTTGTGAGAGTTTATAATATGTCAGTTTTTCTTTGTAAAATTTATATTCTCTCAATCAATAAAATTGTGAGTATGTATTCAGATGTCAAAATACATTTTCTAGGTAATTTTCATTTACCAAAAGTTGTCATCCATATCTTTTAACCCCTTTTCATAATTTTTTTCTCTCCCTCGAACGATTTCTTCTAAGCTCATTTTTAACATTTCAACCTCTTACTATTATTGCAACATTTTCTATTCCACTTCAACAAACTCTTCATCCATTCATCGAACTTCTTTTCCAACTCTACCTTTAGCATCTTTGTGACTCATTCGCCTTCAACTTGAATTCTTCTTCACTTGTTACAGGTCGTTTTTCTTCGATAAGAGCTCTTAATGCAATAACTTTGTAACAACCTAGATCACCCACTCACAACTATTGTCCGCTTTGGGCTTGGCCCAGCCAAGCCCTTATGGTGTTGCTTTTCTCGAGAATTTCCTAAGAGGTCACCCATCTTGTTACTACTTTTTGCCCTAGCACATTTAACTTTGGAGTTCTGATGGGATTCGTTGCGTTAGGGCATAGAAAACGCACCTGTAAAGGAGAGGTATCCATACTCTTATAAGGCGTATTTCGTTTTCCTCTCTAACTGATATGGGATCTCATACTCTCCACCCCCCTTAAGACCCAACTCTCTTTAGGGCCCAGCCTAGCTAGCACAATGATTCGGGTACCCGCTCTGATATCACTGTAACAGCCCAGATCACCCGCTCATAGATATTGTCCACTTTGGGCCTTGACCTAGCCAAGCCCTCACGGTTTTGCTTTTTCTAATAACTTCCCAAGAGGTCACCCATCCTGGTACTACTCTTGCCCTAACACATTTAACTTCTGAGTTCTGATGGGATCCAGTGCATTAGGGCATGAAAAATGCATCTGTAAGGGAGAGGTATCTGTACCCTTATAAGGCATACTTCGTTTTCCTCTCCAACCGATGCGGGATCTCATACTCTTCCTCCCTTAAGGCCCAACTCTCTTTAGAGCCCAACCTAGCTGGCACAACGGTTTGCGTACCGGTTGTGATACCACTGTAACAGCCCAGATCACCCGCTCATAGACATTGTCCAATTTAGGTGGCCCCTAGGGCCAAACCCCTCACCATTTTGCTCTTCCTACCCTTGGAAAAACATGTCCTATAGGGGAGAGATATCCATATCCTTATAAGACATAGTTCGTTCTCCTCTCCAACTGATGTGAGATCACACACTCTCCAGCCCCTCTTAAGGCCCACCCCTCTTTAGGACCCATCCTAGTTGACACAATGGTTCGGATACCGACTCTGATACCACTATAATAGCCTAGATCACTCACTCATAGATATTGTCTGCTTTAGGCCTTGACCCAGCCAAGCCTTCACGGTTTTGCTTTTCCCGAGAACTTCCCAGAGGTCACCCATCCTGGTACTACTCTTGCCCTAGCACATTTAACTTCGGAGTTCTGATGTATTCCGGTTTGTTAGGGCATAAATAACGTGTCTGTAAGGGAGAGGTATCCGTATCCTTATCAAAAGTATTTCATTCTCCTCTCCAACCGATGTAAGATCTCACAAACTTTTCATTAATTATTTATGACCTTTTTTTTTCCTTCAATCAGCTTACTCTTAATTTGGAGCTTAGATATGAGCTGATCCATGATTGCAATCTTGGATAGTAATATTGCATAAAAATCGTTGGCGCCATTTTTGTCCTTAATTGGACTATGACAACTGTGAATAATACACTTGGCTTTTGCTTCATATTCAAGTTTGCACATTATCTTGTCTATCTCCTTTGGGTCAGGACTTGTACATAATATCATCAATATCTTAGATTTATCATCCTCAAAGGAATCCTGAAATGAAGAAAACATCAAAATTGTGTAAATAGTTTGGAAAGAGGCTCTTGACAAATCCAAAACTGGCACCCACATCAATTCTATCTTATAAGATACTAGGTTAAGAGGACCTGTTATGCTCAGTTTTGGCAGATCTTGTTTGGAATTAATTCAAATTGTAGAGTTATCAATTCCTTTTAAATAGGTCTTTAGTTTGTTTTTAATTTTATCTTATACGCTAGATTTATTGGTTAAAATCTCTATTTAACAGTTGTTGAGTTTTTTTTAGTTTGCCTATATAAGGTAACCAAGTTCATTATTTAATATATATAATAAAACAAATCCAGTGTTACATATATATTTTTATATTATATATGTTCTTTTATTCTTTAAAAAAACTTCCACATGGTATCAAAGCTCTCAAACATCTTGAGGGACCTATGAGTGATTAAGAGAGAATCTAACCAAGCTTCCTTTCTTTCCATGGCTTCCTTCAATACATCATATCTTTCAACCCTGGTTTTCAATGGTGAAAATTATCAAGTATCGGCTGTCAAAATGAAAGCTTACTTGAGAGGTCTCAGTTTATGATAGTAGGTTGAAGGTGAAAGACGTGTACCTCCTCTAGGCAATAATCCTACACTCAATCAACTTAGATCTCATGAAGATGTAAGAAGCTAAAGTCCTAAGAGCTTTATCTCAAATACATGCTACTGTATCTGAGTTGATTTTCATAAGAATTATGGCTTGTGAGACAACTAAGGAAGCATGGGACGTATTGAAGGAGCTATATCAAAGGAATGTTGTGACAACATGAATGCAAGTTTTAAATTTAAAAAAAGATTTTGAAATTCTTAGAATAAATGAAAAGGGGGCAATTCAAGAGTTCTCAGATAAGCTCATAATGGTGGTAAATAAAATCAGACTTATAAGAGAAGAGCAATTCGATGGCAGGATCGTAGAGAAAGTCTTGATAAGTTTACCTAAAAAGTTTGAGGTGAAAATTTCATCTCTTGAAGACTTAAGCGACATCAGCCAAATGACATTGCCAGAATTGATTAATGTTTTATAAGCTCACAAGCAAACAAGGGCAATGGGAAAACAAGAAAGTGCAAAGATAGTGGAGGAAGCCTATCTAGCAAAGGTTCTGTCATAAAAGAAGAAAGGAAACATTCCTCAATGTGGCCATTGTGAGAAGTTTGGTTATGAAGAGAAATATTGGTTGCATAAAGGGACGTCTTCATGCTTTAGGTGTAAACAATTTGGGCATTTGAAAAAAGGATTGCAAGTTTAACAATGAAGAACAAGCAAACATAGTACAAGTGATTGAAGAAGACAACCTCTTCTAATTGGTGAAAAGTACACCAAGACGTATTATAGAAAGAGGTTCTCTATAGAGATAAGTGCTTATGTTGAAGAATAGAGATAAGTGCCCTATTGAGAAGATTGGAAAGAAGTGCTCTAAAGAAAAGAATTGTGTAAAGAAGTGCTCCATGATCCTGAAATTCTATTTTTTTATACAATTTTGAATTAAGAGGGAATATTAGGAATTAATTCAAAATTGTAGATCAAAATTATTTTTGAATAAGTCTTTAGTTTTTTTATATTTTATCTTATAAGCCAAATTTATTGGCTGAAATCTTTATTTAACAGTTGTTGAGTTTTTTGTATTTTGCCTATATAAAGCAACCAAGTTCATTATTCAATATATATAATAAAACAATTTTGGGTAATTTCTCTTTTTTATTCAATATTTTTAAAAAA
>JANIHY010000001.1:3748014-3763283 GCA_027479065.1 Erythroxylum brevipes
TTGGGACCTGAAAAATTATTATCTTATACGGAGTTATTAATTTATCAATAAATGAATATTTTATTAATTTATCGATAAATTAATATTTATTAATTTATAGATTAATTTTTATTTTGTACATTATATTTGTCAAATTAAACAATTAATTTTTTTCGTAACTAAGAAAAGAAAATAATTAATTAATTAATTAATGATTGTGCATTGTATCTAAGTTTATTAATATTGTCAAAAATAAGTTTATTAATATTAGGTTAGCGTGATTCAAAATAAAGTACATGTAGGTACATTAGAATATGAAGTATTAGAATATAAAGTGTTATGAATTTTTTCCAGTACACAGTACTATATAGAGTTTATAAATAGATACATGTACTTTAACTTCATATACCAAAATATAAAAATTCATATATTATATCTTCTCTTCAATGGCTACTCATTTGAAAAGTATAAAAAAAGTCTACACTAACTGATCAGATGAGAAAAACATTATGTGAGTATAAAAATCAGCATCCCCCTTCAAGTCAAAAAGATTTGCAACAGTGGATTCTACAAAAGTTTGATCTCTCTATTAGTCAATCAACAATATCAAATATTCTTAAAAAATCAATAGAGTGTTTGTCAAAAGAGATAACATATAGCAATGTTAAAACGCACAAATCAGTAAAATATACTGAATTAGAATATGTATTGTATGAGTGGTTTCTCCAATATCAAAAGAAAGTGAACATGACTAGAGAAATGATTCAAACTAAAGCAAGAAAGTTTCTATAGAAAATGTATGGTAATGCAAATCTAGAATTTAACTTCTCAAGTGGTGGGCTAGAACGGTTCAAGGTGAGACATGGGATTAAGTCTTATAGAAAGTTTGGTGAAAGCGGTTTAGTTGTCATGGAAAATATTGAAGAAGCTGTACCTGAAATTCGAGCTAAATTGGACAAATTTCATTGAAGGGATGTCTATAATATGGATGAAACAGACTTATTTTATCGTTTGTAAGCAAATCATTTACTAGTTACAAAGCAATTAAAAGGACAAGGAAAGACTTACTGTTGCTATATGTTGCAATAGGGATGGTTCAGACAAAGTACTTCTTTGGATTATTGGTAAATATGCTAATCCTAGATGCTTTAAAATTTTGAATATTGACAATCTTAATTGTCATTATCAAGCCAACAAGAAAGCATGGATGACTGGATTACTCTTTCAAGAAGTTGTTCGTTGGTTTGATGATAGAATGACAGGTAGAAAAGTATTGCTTATAGTAGATAATTGCCCAGTCCATCTTAAGGTTATTGAAGGCTTGAGAAATGTTGAATTGTTCTTTTTACCTTCAAATACAACATCAAAAATTTAACCATGTGATGCTGGAATTATTTGATCACTTAAGATTTATTATCGACGTCGTTTTTATTCTAGCATCTTGGAAGGCTATGAGATGGGAGCAATAAATCTTGAAAAAATTAATGTCCTGGATGCTATCTATTTTATTAATGATGCTTGGAATATTGATGTGAAAGTCACAACTATTGCAAATTTTTTTCGACATTGCAAAATTCGATCCGAGGAAGGTATGCTTCCAGAAGAAGAAACTGGTGATGTTGAAGGCATTCAAAGATTAGAGGAAGTTATTTCTAATTTACATAATAGAAATGCCATGAATGTAGAGCATATTCTGAATTATCCTAGTGAAAATGAAGCTTTAATGGAATCGCCTACGGATGAAGAAATTATTCAAGGAGTAATAGGTATGGAAGATGATGACAATCAAGATCCAGATGATAGTAACGCTATACCACATATTTCTCCAAAAGAAGTTTTTCTTGCTGTAGAGACTTTGAAAAGTTTCTTGCTTCAAAATGAGAAGAATGTGCCGAATGTAGTTTATGCCCTCCAAAAAGTTAAAGATGAAATTGGATTGAATTCGCATGAAAAGAAGAATCAATTGACTATAGATTTATATTTTAGGAAAGCATAAAATTTGAAATAAAAATTATTTAGGAAGTGCTTTATTTTATAAATTATATATGTAATTTTTATACTTATTTAATGAATTATTATTTTATATTTTCAACGGGCCTCAAGGAATTTTTTTTAAATTATTATCTTATGCATTTAGCGAGGTTATTATTTTATCCCATTGGCCAAAGTCGAGACCGGAGAAAATTATTATTTAATCGAGGTTATTAATTTATCGAATATTCATTTATCGAGGTTTTACTTTCCTTTCTTTTTATATTTCTCAGCTTGCCAATTATTTATAAAAATAATATTTTTCCTCTTTTAATAGAACTTGAACCTGTAAATTTTTGTAGATGATAATTCAAAACTTCTTAAATGACCGTTTCATCATAATAACTTAAGACTCATGACTATTTGGCCACAAAGGCTCTGATATTATTTTAAGTGATCGTTTCATCACAATAACTTAAGCTATTATTTGAGGTCAATTTAATTGGTTTATATATTCACTAAGAAACTAAATTTTGTGTGGATCATAATACTAAAAATCATAATAGACATTCCTGAAGGAAAGTTCTAACAAAAAAATATTTTACTCGTAATAGTTACTTGGAGCCGCAATTTCTGATCAGTTTATATTAGAAAAACAACCACCAACAGAAAAAGGGACAAGCATGGTGATCTTGCAACTTGGACGTATAGCTAATCAGGACCAAATATGCATGCCCATGAAAAGGAATATTTGCCAAGTTTCTGGAAGACTTGCTGCGAATGAAGCCAACATAAATTCCAAGACCAAAGGCGTCCACGACAAAATGGCGCGCGGCGATTGGCACAAAGGAACGTAAAGATTGACAGATTGTAGGAAATCCCTATCGTCAAGCCAGATCCTTGGCAATAACATATAGGTCGTGGAAAGAAAATATAAATTTATAGTACCATTCAATGATTGCCAGCCCTTCTCTCATTGCCTAGTTATAAACTGCATCTTGTCTTGTTCTTATCTAATATGTTTATATAATTGTACTCCAACTTCAATTGCTCAATTCACAACTCCACACATCTAACATAAGCTATGGTCAGCAGAAATGAGTTTCCGAGTGTCGACAAATGTGCGTCCATAGGACGAGAAAAGCACACTGTGGCTGCAGATATGGACGGAACTTTGTTTGTGGGACGTAGTTCATTTCCTTATTTTGCTCTCGTTGCATACGAAGTTGGTGGAGCATTGAGGCTTCTTCTTCTGCTCTTACTCTCACCTCTTGCAGGTGTTCTTTATTACTTTATCTCAGAGTCGGCAGGGATTCAAGTTCTGATCTTTGCAACCTACGCTGGCGTGAAATTGTCGGCCATTGAGTCGGTGGCTAAAGCAGTGTTGCCAAAATTCTACTCCAGCGATCTTCATCCTGAGTCATGGCGGGTTTTCTCGTCATGTGGAAAACGATGTGTTCTCACTGCGAATCCTAGGATCATGGTTGAAGCAGTCTTGAAAGATTTTCTGGGGACTGATTTGGTTTTGGGTACAGAGATATCGAATTACAGAGGAAGAGCAACAGGGTTTGTTAGTGGACCTGGTGTGCTTGTTGGGAAGAAGAAAGCAGATGCTCTTAAAAAGGCTTTTGGAGATGCACGGCCTGACGTTGGGCTTGGAGATAGGCATACGGATATTCCCTTCTTGGTCTTGTGCAAGGTCAGCTGTTTTACCTTTCTTGTTCTTTATTTATGGATAAAACAATCAAATTAATTTAAAAAAAAACTGCAGGAAGGCTATTTGGTGTCACCGTTACCCAAGCTTAGACCCGTGACACTCGACAAGCTCCCAAAACCCGTCATCTTCCACGACGGTCGTCTAGTTCAGAAACCGACGCCATTCAAAGCACTGCTTGTTCTTCTATGGATGCCCATAGGCTTAGTTCTAGCCGGTATCCGAGTTATAACTGGCGACCAATCCGGCGTTCTCTACGTTTGCTCTCATAGAACCCTTCTCGATCCAGTATTCCTCTCTGTCGCACTCGGCCGTCGGGTGGCCACAGTGACGTACTCCGTCTCTCCTCTCTCAGAAATCATCGCGCCCATAAAAGCCGTCCGACTTACGCGTGACCGCGTTAAGGATGCGGCGACGATCAAGAAACTGTTGTCAGAAGGTGACCTGGCAATATGCCCTGGGGGGACGACATGTCGTGAGCCGTTTTTGTTGAGGTTTTCTGCTTTGTTCGCTGAGTTGACCGACGAGATTGTTCCCATTGCTATGGTGAGCAGCTTGAGCATGTTTCATGCAACCACCGCAAGAGGGTCGAAAGCTATGGACCCGTTTTATTTCTTCATGAACCCTAGACCGACCTATGAAGTGCATTTCTTGAATAAGTTACCTCTAGAATTGACTTGCAGTTCAGGGAAGTCTAGCCACGAGGTGGCGAATTATATACAGAGGGTGATCGCTTCGACAACTTCGTACGAGTGCACAAACTTTACGAGGAAAGATAAGTACCTGGCACTTGCCGGAAACGACGGGACGGTGGCTCAGAAGCAGTGCCTCCAACTCCAAGCAAACAAAATAATATATTTTATATTTTTATTATATATTGGTACTTAATTTGCTATGCCTGTGTTTATAAGTCATAAATACTTTTATGGACTTAAAAGGAGAAGAATTCAAATGAAAATGTAACTTAAAATGAAGATTTGAAGCATAGAAGAGATACACGGTCGTGCATCAGCGAGTGTAGATTCGCAAATCCTAGGGATTTTGGGTTATACACAGTTTGATACGCGATCATGCATCTCTCAGAATCCTAAAATTTATTATAAAAGGATGTGTTTGGGGGCAAAAGGGGGAAGCAAACATTAGAAGATGATTACAGACATTGGGATCATTCAAAAAGGGCGATTTTGAGTCAAAGAAGTAGAAAACATGTAGAAATCATCAAAAGATCTATCAGAATACAAGATTAAACTTCTACCTTGCCAGAGTATTCAATAGCAGAATAGATAGATTTAAAATTATAAACTAGTTGTTTTCAATTCATTTTTCTTTCTGTTTATGTTTGATTTCATGTTCTATTATGTGTAACTAAATTTTTTTATTGTCTAGGTTAGATGAACCCTAGTTTTGTGGAATAACATGTTTTGATTCTTTTATTAATGTAATTGTTTGAATTAACATATTGTGATTTAATTACATATTTAATATATGTTCTAATAGATCCAAAATATTAGTGCATACTTTGATTTCATAATATATAGATTGAGAAATCTTATGTATGAATTGATATATCGTAATTAAAAGGAGTTCATTACAACCCTAAGGATAGGATGACATAAATCCTCTGGATTATAGTCAAACCTAATAATAGGATTCACAAATTGAAAAAGCAATTCTATAAACTTTAACTTGAGTAATTCGGTTGACAACCTTAAGATTAGTTATTACTAGACTCAAGAGTGAGCTATTAGTATGCTACAAAAATCTCCATATTCCAATAAATCAATAAAATAATTTCATAATAAAACATCAATCAATTAAACGTATTTAGGGGGATTCGAAACCTAGACACTAAGTTTTGATATTGATAGTTTTCTTAGTAATTTCTTAATTTTCTGTTCAATCTTACTGCTTGTTTTATTTTATTTGCTTAAGTTTTATGTTCTTTAACTAAAATCCCAAATCAACTCGAAGATTAGATAATAGGATAACAGTACTATTAGTATTCATCTTCTTCATGTGATTGACATGTACTCACCGGTACTAGCTACAACTACGTCGTGCACTTGCGGTTAATCCATAATTTACAACTTAGAAAAAGATAATCAAGTTTTTGGTGTCATTGTTGAGGACTTTGATATTAGGAACACCTAAATGCTATTACTCTAGTTATTATTTATTGTATTGTATTTTATTTTATATTGTATTTTATTGTATCTTGTTGTATTTGTGGCTTATTCATTTAATTATTTTTTGAACTTCTTTAATTGATATTAAGTTTGTGGTTTATTGTAGGACTTAAGATTTATTGTCATAGCTACAACTCATAATGGAATGATGGAGTAGACAATACTTTTATAGGAGTTAGAATATGTCTTTGCAATCTCTAACATCACCATATAAGATAGAGAGTTTCCTCACGTATTTTCGGAGGCTCAACCGATATCTAGACCTTGTTACAACAATGGTGATAGTAATTTTTATAATCATGAATGTTAAGCACCGACTTACACGTGATCGAGCATGTATAACCAACCTCAAGGTGCACCATATTAGAATGTTTACTACTTAAAGTGGAGCAACTCTTATGCTTATGGATGGAACAGTTACACTCCAATTGAAAATTTATAGCACCAAACACCTCTAGTTAATAAGCCAAATTTGGAAGATAGGATGACCAATTTCATTCAAGAATCAATAATGAGAAATCAGGAAATAGAGGCTCGCATACAAAATATGGTGAATCTTGTTGACTAGTTAGCGGAGATAATAACTGACGAGATGTAAGGGAGTTTTCCTATTCTTACCAAAACAGATCCTAAAGAACATGGAATTACAATCACCCTTAGGAGTGAAATCGAGCTCCCAGAAAAAGAAAACGTATTGGAAGAAGAAATCATTACAAATAAAATAATGGAATGTCTTATCGAACTTAAAGCTAGTCGACGCAAATTTGAAGAAAGCATTTTCCCACTTGAATATCTTGAGCATAACAAAACAAAAACTATTTGAGCCTATTAACTCAACATAGTGAAAAAAATATGAAGGTTGGTTTCAGGGATGAAGTGGCATTCCAAGAAGATGAGGAGGTAATTGCCGTTGTTGTAGAGGACGAAGATATGACAGAGGCAGCATATGTAGAAGAAGAGGAAGTCTCCATCCAAGTAGAGGAAGTAGAGGAGTGGCAGGAGGTAATTAAATAAGATAAGTTAGAAACCTTTATCCAGGAAGAAGAAGAAGACGAGTGGACAAAGGTGCTTGAGGAAGAACTGGCAGAGGAGTTAAGTAAGGAGACTATTGATAAGGTGTTGGTAGTAACCTTAAGTACAGAGAGTTCCCACTTTCTCAAAGACAAACTATTTGAGTTAATTGATGATTCAGGAGTTTTGTTATTGAATACTTTATTAACAGTTTATTAATAAAAAGGCCTTTAATGCATGTAATTGGATTTATTAATTTGATAAATTATGTCCTTGTTATTATTTTGCAAAAGGTGGCTTACTTACATGCTACAAAACCTTATACAGAGAAATAGGTGGAAGTAAGCCACTTATCATAGACTCAAGATGAGGGTCAATGTGCAGATTATATCAAACTAACGAAGTTAAACAAGCATTATATAGAAGACAAACCATAAATTAGGATATGTTTTATTTTAGATTTTATGTTATTTTTGTTTTCCCTTTTTCTTTATATTTTTGCAAGGATGTAGTCTACTATTGGATAGATCGGAAATCAGAACAATCATCCTATTTAGGAAAATACTAAAAACCTTCTCACTTTTCATTTTATATACTTATATTATGTACATTGGGGATAATGTACGACTTTAAGTTTGAGGAAGAGGTTAATGAATTTTTAATGATTTTCTTTAAGCGTATTATAATCTTGATTATTAAATTTTATTAACTGATATTTTGAATTGGTTGAAATCTTTATGTTAATATTGTATTTCATTATTGAATATTGATTTGAATTAGTATACAAAATGATGAAAGTTAGAATAAAATTGCTTTTATAAGTCATACTTTTATTAATCATTGAGACAGTTGAGTTGAATTAAAATTCCATACTATTTACGTATATAAACCTATCTTTTTTTTATTTTTTTTCATGTGTTTTATCATGTATAGTAGAATGATTATAAAACTTGTTTTTATTATATATATTGAGATTATATTTGTTAAATTAGAATCATTAATATGATACAAACACTTAAGATTTAACAACTTGTTTTAGCCTATTTTTTATATTTATCATACCCATAATTTTTTCCTGTGGGAATATCCAAGTTGAGCCAAAGGATGGCAGTGGGTCGAGTTCAGGCCTGACCAGAAATTATTAATTTTTTTAAAAATTAGCACAACCACATTGTTTTGCCTTAAAGGCAACCAGGCCTGAGCCCAGCTTAAGGCTCTGTCATCCTAGTTCTGATATGTTGACTTCGGGTCGGGCCAAGCTTGGGCCCTTTTGCCATCTCTAGTTGAGCCTTAGCCTTTTTCATTGTTATTAACCCACATTACTAACCTTTATCCTATTTTTCTTGGAAACCTTTTTATTATTTTGAACCTTGAAGGTTATTTATATTATTTACTTGTTTGAGACTTAAACTTCTTAAAAGGTCCATTATTTCTTTTATTATGACACTTAATGCTCAAACTATTGTGTTTGGGTCAAAAAAACCATAAGAAAAAATTATGAATAAGTATATAGTACTAATAGAGTTGTACTAAAAGGACCCGTGTGTTTTGTAAACAAGTCTTGTAATTTATTTTAGTAAGTTTCCTTCAAATTAACCATTTTTAATATCCCAACCATACCATACCTAAGCCTTATTACATCCTTTTAAAGGCCTTTTGATTTTTGTTTTAGTTTATACATAGAGATATGATATTATTGCAAGCTTATGGCAAGCGTTCTACTATGTATTGATTGAGAGTTTTGATGCTTTTTACCCTAAACAATTGAGAGCATTTAGTGAAATCTTAGTGAGGGTGTAAAGATGTATGCTTTTAATTTAATGGAATTATTGATGTGATTATTATTAATTGACTTATAAAGCTAATTTTAGGATAATTTGATTCTAATTGTATGTTAATTTGATTCAATAGGATATGATGATTTATAGTATGAATGGACATGTTGAGATTAATGAGGGATTGATGCTGCAAGATTTATAATTTTGATTATGGTTTGCTTAAGGAAAAGCAAAAGCTTAAGTGTGGGGTTGTTGGATAGATGCATACTTGATCATATTTGATGTATATTGGCTTGATATTTTATACTTTTATTGTATATTTGGTACTTAATTTCCTTTAAGTGTATTTATAAGTCATAATTGCCTTCATGGACTTAAAGGAGAAGAATTTAGAAAAAAAACATAACATAAAATGAAGATTTGAAGCATAAAAGGGATATAAGGTCATGCATTAGCCATGTACTTCTCTCAGGCAATGCAGATTCATGAATTCTAGAGTGCATCAGCCCATGCATCTGCCAAAATCCTAAATTTACTATAAAAGGATGCGCTTGAAGGTAAATGGGGGAAGTAGACATTAGGAGGCGATTACAAAAGTTGAGATCATTCAGAAGGGGCAAGTTTGAGTTAGCAAAGTCGAAAACACAAAGAAATCACCAAAAGATCTATCAGAATACAAAATAAAACCTCTACCTTACAAGAATATTTGATAGGAGAAAAACAAGGAAATTTAGTATTCGATAGGAGAAAAATAAGGAAATTTAGAATTATGAACCTTTTGTTTTCAATTAGTTTTTATCTTGGTTTACGTTTGATTTCATGTTTTATCATGTGTAACTAGATTCTTGTAGTGTTTAGGTTAGATAATCTCTAGTTTTGTGCAATAACATATTTTGATTATTTTATTAATGTAATTGTTTGATCCAAAATATTGCATGAATAAATTGAGAAATTTAATATATGTTCTAATGTATCCAGAATATTAGTGCATAATTTGATTTCATAATATAGAGATTAAGAAAATCTGTGTATGAATAGATATACTGCAATTGGAAGGAGTTGATTGCAACCCTAGAGATAGGATGACATAAATCCTTTGGATTAAGGTCAAATCTAATAGCAGGATTCACAAATTGATAAAACAATTCTATAAACTTTAACCTAAGTAATTCGGTTGATAACCTTAGGATTTGTTATTAGACTTAGGAGTGAGCTATTAGCATACTATATGAATCTCCATGGTCTAACAAATCAATAAAATAATTGTATAATAAAAGATCAGCCATTTAAAGGTATTTGAGGGATTCAAAACCTAGACACCAAAATTTTATATTGATAGTTTTCTTAATAATTCCTTAATTCTCTGTTCAATCTTATTCCCTGTTTTATTTTATTTTCTTAAGTTTTTTGTTCTTTAATTAAAATCCATATCAACTCGTAGACTAGATAATATGATAACGGTAGCTACTAGTATTCAATATCTTCGTGAGATTGACCTATACTTATTGGTGTTAGCTATAACTATGTCATATAGTTGTAAGTCACAATTAGCTTAGGGAAGGATTTCTTACCTAGGACTACTCATTAAATAATAAAAACATGTTTAAGAACACTTCCCATTGTTTTTCCCTTGGGTTATGTATGAATTGTGTACACTATAAGGCAACTCAGGTCGAGTAAGAGTCACATAAATCAACATGCGTACCAACTATTGATACTTCTGTAAATTTACCAATAACATGCCATTGCCGAGTGATGATTTTGTTCCATAAAAAATCCACAAAGCTTGGATCCCAATAACTTAGCTTCTGTGATAATATCTAACGCATATTTACATTAAAAAGAAAATTACTTTCCTTAGTCCTAGCTACCTCTACTCCTAAGAAATACTTCAATACTCCTAAATTTTTCATATGAAAACACTGACATAAACTCTCGTTAAATTTTTGAATTACAGCACCATTATTTTTTCTATAATAAGATTATCAACATATACTAAGGTACTCAATTGTATCTTGTCCTAAGTCAAAGTAAACAACGAATAACCAGAATGAGATTGAGAAAATCCATACCGTTTTAAAGTGATTAACAACTTGGCAAACCTACATTGAGGAGCCTATTGTAACTCATAAAGAGATTTTCGCAATCGACATACTTTCTAGTATTGTTAAGTCACAAAACCAAGAGGCATCTTCATATACACCTCCTTTTTTAAATCTCTGTGTAAAAATTCATTTTAAACATCCATTTAGTGAAGTTTTTAGCCTTTTGTTGATGGTAGTAACAATATGGTTCAAATTGTCACCATCTTTACAACATGAATGAACGTCTCATTACAGTTAATTCCATTAACTTGATTGTTATTAAGAATCACCAGTCACGTTTTATATCGCTTAACAATGCCATCTGAACTATACTTGATCTTGTAAACCCATTTACAATTTATAGCTTTCTTTCCTGGTGGTAAATCTTCCACTGTGCATGTCTCATTATTTTTAAATGCCTTATTCTTTTTCTTTATGACTTCTCTCCACCATACATCTTTCATTGGCCCAGTATAAGACTTTGATTATATCTACTATCACAGCTGCTAAGAAAAAATGATGTTATAGGTAGAATGTATCATAATTCACATACTATGTTATAGGGTAAGGAGTACCTAAAGACTAAACTAGATTGGATGAACATGTAGAGGGTCAACTAGATTGGATGAACATGTAGAGGGTCTTCTGCAACAAATATTATAAGTCATATAATCTCTCAATTTAACATATGGTTGATTTATCTTATGATCTCTCAATTTAACATATGGTTGCTTTAGCTTATGACCATACCCACTTATTAGTAGATTCACCCACTACCTCTATTACACCCCTTACTTCCTTATCCTCGCATTTTGATTATGTTCTAGGTTACCAGGCACTATAGTCTAAATTGGGAGCTCATCACATAATTCTCCTACCTTATTATCGCTCTTAACTAACAAGTCTTCCTCTCTCTCATTCACTTTATCATTAACATGACCAATCATTCTAAAGAATCAATCACATATTGATGTCATATTCTCCTATGCCACAATTCAAAAGAACCTATATAATTTGCTTTGCACACTTACACTAGTGCTTTTAACTGGAGATAGTAAAGCTCCTCATGTTACTCACTTGCTACGATCACCATCCTTGAATTATGATCTTATAGAACATAAAATTTATTAATAAATTGGATATTAGTCACTTGGTTTCACTTCCTTTTGTAATCCCATTTAAAATTATATTATTCTAAGAAATCTTGCCATTTGATAATTTCTTATGTGTTCTAAAAAAGTTAATGAAAAATTATATATTTTCACTTCAAATTTTGTGATTAGCAAGTATACATATGATGCCTTTAAGCAATATATTACTGCCACCAATTCTTTTTTATAGTAGAGTACCTTTGTTCAATTTTATTAAGTTTTCTACCTTCAAATGCCATTTTATGTCCCTCTTAGACTGGTACAACACCAATGGATTTGACCCTATGCATTATTGTGAACTTTAAAAGATAGTTTACAGAATGTTCTTTACAACATTGGTTCCAATGCAATAAACTACTTCAATTTGTTAAGGGCATCCATATATTGGTTCCAACACCATAATTTCTCCTTATTTAAGAAATTAGTGAATGGAGCCAGCCTCTTAAATAGTTTTGGATGAATTGATGATAACAACTGATTAATCTTACGAACAACAATAACTTTAACAATTTCATAAATATTTTATGAATTGATGATAATAACTTATTAATCTTAAGAATAACCGTAACTTTGACAATAGTTTTGGATGAATTGATGATAATAACTGATTAATCTTAAGAATAACCTTAACTTTGACAATAGTTTTTGGTCATTTGGACTTCCCTAACCAGATTACCAAAAACTTATTTTTGGTATAGAAAATTCATATTTTTTATATTAACATATAATTGGTGCTTCCTCAAGTTTTCTAGAACATGTTGCTAAGTGGATTGCATGTTCTTCTAATGAATTGTTATAAATAAAAATATAGTCAAGATTCACCGCCACAAATTCATATGGAAATAATACAATATATCATTATCAAGCTACAAAATATGGTAGGGGTATTTTTCATATCAAAAGGTATTACCAAAAATTCGTATACACTATAACAAGTTACACATATGATTTTTGGCTTGTCTCATTCTACTACCTTGACTTGTTAATAGCAAAATTAAAGATTTAATTTTATAAAGATTGATGTTTTGCTCTAACTGTCCACCAAATCCTATATCAAAAGGAATTGTGTATTTCATTTGTCATAGTTATATTAAATGCATATGAAATCATGCATATATGTGACATTCCATTTGCCTTTTATTGGAAGAGAATCTAATCAATACATCATATGGATCCTTAAAGGGTTTAGATGTAACCTATCTTAAATAACTTGCCTAATTTCTTTACAATAACTTTTAACTAAAGTCCAGATACTTGATAAGGGGCACAAGGACGAGAGAGGAACTTAAGGGGGAAAAGGTAATAAAAAGTCAAAATATAAGGAAAAGCATATCCAAGTAACAAAGGAAAGGAAAAAATTAGAAGTGTAACAAGAACTAGGACTGAAGGTTAACGCTTCCAAATCTAATATATATTGCAGGAGTATATGGTAAAGACCGAGAGGATATCGTGGAATTGGTTGATTTTCTAATAGGAGCATTTCTAGTTCGTTAGTTGGGCATTCCATTGGCTCCGTTGAAAGTTTCAGTGGCCCAATTCTCCTCTCTAATCGAGACTATTGAGGGTTGTATTAATAATTGGAATGCTAAAACACTCTCTTATGCTGGACACCTTGATTTGATTAGGGCAGTAATACAAGGAGTATAATCATTTTGGCTCCAAGCGTTTCCAATACCTATCACCATCTTGAACAGAATAACCTCTATGTGCAGGTTGTTCTTGTGGAGAGGGAAACATTATAAGGTGACCTGGGATAATATTTGTTTGCCAAGGGAAGAAGGTGGCTTGGGTTTAAAAAATTGTAGAGCTTGGACTGCTACGCTATTATCAAAGGTTCTTTGGAATATTCATTCCAAAGCTGACACTCTTTGGGTTTGATGGATACATGAGGTTTTTTTTAGGGGGAAATCTATTTTGGATTGGAAACCTTCAAATAGAGATTCACCTTTGATGAAGATGTTTGCCTTTATTAGAGATTCTTTGATGGAGAAACTTGGTGGAAGGGTTGCCTTTATTAGAGATTCTTTGATGGAGAAACTTGGTGGAAGGGAAATTGTGGTTTGGGGATTTCAGAAGATGTGCATAAATGAAAGACCTTCTTCAAGGAAGGTGTATGAGTTATTACGTATGAAGCAGATAAAAAGACCATGGATTCCTTTCATTTGGAAGAACTGCATTCCTCCAAAGTTCTCCTTTATTAGTTGGCTTGGTTTGCGTAATAGGTTGTCAACCAAAGATAATTTGATGTTTCTAGACAAGATAGAACATATAGTTTATGTGGAGTTGAGCAGGAGACGGTGGCCCTTTTTTTTTAGATGTTCATTTTCAGGTACAGTCTGGGATAAAGTTCGAGGATGGCTTTAATTAGCACAGGGGATGTCTACATTGACTAGTGTATTAAATGGATTCGTAAAGACTACACTGGAGCACGATTAAGAAGCAAGGCTGCAAGACTGACATTTTGTTGCACCATCTACGCTTTGTGGAAGACAAGAAACACAGTTATTTTAGGCTACTTTTACGTGCTTTGATGTAATATTTAAGATCAATGTATTATTTAAGATAAAGACTATAATTTATAAGACTTTATATAGAATGTATCCTAAAACTTTGATCACTCTTTGATTTTATTGTTGTCGTTAGACTGTTTTTATATTTTGATTTACTTCTTTTAATCGGGGTAAGTCTTAATGACCTTGTATATACTTTTTTGGTTTAATACTAATTTATCATTCGTCCCAAAAAAAACAACATTATCAAGATTGTCCACATATTCAATCACTAAAAATGCATCACCTTTCAAGCTAAGGCCAAGGAAGGACTCTAGAGGAGCAAGTGTCTCCTTAACTACTTTCTTGTTATTTCTACCAACCCTTTCGCACATGTCATATATTTTAACAGGGATCTAATACCAACTTTTTAGGGTTTATATTGGGGTTGTATTATGCACTCAAATCTATTATGATCACAACCAATTTAACCAACAAGATTCTCAGTGAACTTTCATCAAATACCTTATATGCGACACATTTTTAGGGACAATTTGCAACAACATGAAAAATAACGTGAAGTTTAGTAACGAGGGCTTATACAGTTTGATTGTTAGTAGCCCATGTGCATATATATAATAAAACAATAAGAATAGTTATAGATGATTAGGGTACGATAATCATGTACGTGAAAGCCCCTTCAATTGCTAATTTATACGATAAAGGACGTCTAATGCGAGCATTATTTTGTCTAGTAAAAGCTTGTTTGTTTTTAATTTTAATTTTAATTTTATTTTCAAATTCATTTAAAAATTATTTGTTTGACTTCCTAGCTTTTATTTTATATTTTGGTTTTATGAAAATCATTAAAAGTAGCTTGTGGTTTATGTTTTCATTCTTTTCTCC
>JANIHY010000001.1:3782175-3792483 GCA_027479065.1 Erythroxylum brevipes
TCTCATATACGTTGGGCATAGCCCTGATCATCGAGCTGAAGCTCGGAATTACGTTGGTTCCACCGGTCACAACTGCCTTTATCTGATCATACTTTTATGCATGAATGTACATGCTCCAATTTCCTATTACACATGCCAAATGTACATTTAATTTCACATATATGATACTTCAATTACAAATTACCGATCCTTCGGACACCCTTGGTCCGAACCCAATTCAATCAAACACATAATCCTCCATCTTCCTCATGGCATAGGCACATAATTAAACACACAAATATTGAGGAACCAACTAGGTTACTCACCTGTAACTTCCGAGCTAATGCCAGGAAGTGTCAGCTACGTCGGAGGATCGACGCTCCACTGGTACCTCTATACAATCAAAACATATAATAATTACTAATTGTCTAATTTCCAAAGTCAATTATGCACATGAAGCTAATTAATTGCGTATCATACATGTACATGACATTCCGACACACTTCTGAAATTTTCCGATTTCAAATTCTAAATCCCGAATTCATAATCTCTAAATTGAGATCAATCCATAACCAATTAAATCATAATATCCTAAATCCCCAATTTCAAAAATCTCAAAAAATCACATTTCCAAATTTTGGGCTTCCTCGCCGCAGCGAGCCCAGCCTTCCTCGTCGTGGCGTACGCGTCGCGTGCGTCGCGACGAAATCCTCTCCCGCTCGCCGCGGCGCGCCCTCCGCGTTCGTCGCTGCGTGCGAGGCCAAATCCTCGTCGCGGCGTATAATTAAATTACTCATCGCGACGTGCAGGGCCATCTCGCTCGCCACGACGTGCGACCGCCCAAACCCAGAAATTCTCAGATTTTTCGACTGTTAAACGTCTCAAATCCGACTTTTCTCCTTTCAGAACACTCTCAAATAAATCGATACACCTCAAACAACTAATCCTTAGCCTCTAATTCATTAAATAACCATTATCCCTAAATTCCAACCCTAAAATCAACGAAAATGCCCATCGAAAGTCCTAAATGTCAAATCCTCAAATATTCAAGTTAAATCATCAAAATAACTCTAAAAATCAACCAATCAAACTATCCAAGACAAGAAAGAAGCAAACTTACTTGATTAAAGTCTCAAATCCTCAAAGATCACACCAACCCTAGCTCATCGACACCCACGGCAATCACCAAAATCCAAACCCATCTTCACCTTCTTCAACACCAACCCAAGGGGATTAATCAACAACAAAGGAAGGAGCAAATGGCAAGGAGAAATCAAGAAGCAATCAAGGGAGATCCACGATGAAGGAAGGAGCAATTTCTTCTCTCAAAAACCAAAGGATCGTGGAAGACAAGAATTCAAAGGTAAGAGTTTATAAACTAAAGGAAAATAAGGGCTTGTTTGGCAATTAATTGCCACAAGACCCAACCGAACGACTTCAATCCAATTTCAAATTCTAATTTCTCCCGAATTCCAATGGTTCAAAACCCTAATTCCTCAAATCAAATTTCTAATCTATCTGTGCCATTGGATAATCAATTTCAGAACCGGAAATCAAATTAATCAATCATTAAGTCAATTTTCCTGTCCGGACCTATTACTCCGAAAATTTCAGAAAAATTCCTATAAATCTTCAAAAATAGAAAACTCATGATCGTATACTCCAATTTCGTAATTCAATTTCCTAAATCTCATTTCTAACTCAAATTCAATCTCTCACGGCTCAATTTACTTAATTGTCTCCAAATTACCAATCTATCCCAATCAACCCGGAAATATGTCATACATGTATGTACGTACATATGCCAGTGCAATAATTGCCAATTTACCAAATTATACGTAACTAAATAATGCATGAGCATGCCAAATATGAATGCAACGGACTGTACCCATCTTATCGGTGACGGGATGTTACAATATGTATATATCCAAGGGTTTACCAAATCAAAAACCTAAGACTGGTGTTAAATGGGATAGTATATGAAGACAATGTAGTAGTGGATTACCACTTGAAGCCTTCATTGAAATTATTATGGAAGTCAACTGACAAAAATATTTAGTAAAAGGGATTATATGGAATCGATAGGACTTGAGTAAGAGGATAAAGAAGAAAGTGAAAAGATAAACTAAAGCCATGAGGTAACTATAGAGGTTCCAACTCAATCTACTTCAAAAGAGCCACATCAACAAGGAGAAATCATAAACAAGCAATACTAGTGAAGATCCAATATAGGATAAGATTGTCCCTCAATATGGAGAACAGTTGGATACTAACTAAATAGAAAGGGAGGCATGTTCCTCCCCTTCAACCTCAAGTCATTAGGGGAATGGAACTCACTGAATAATTCACCAATTTCAAAAGGAGAAAAGAAAATAGGAACAGAGATCAAAGCTGTAAAGGCATTTTATTATGACCATTATAATATAGAATGTTAGGTGTCTTAATTGCCCCAAAAAACTTTTTGCTCTAAGGGATTTTTTAGTTAATGAAAACCAATATAATTTTCCACAACTGGAAAAAAAATCAGATATGATAATCTAAATTTTCTAAATAAACTAGGATATGCTTGGATTTTCATCTCAAACCACCAAGCTCATGCATATGGCAGAATTATAGTTAGATTTGATCCAAAGATTGTTGACGTTGAGGTATTGTAAATAAAGATGTAGGTTATCCACATGAGGTGGCATTTTATTAAGAAGAATATGTCCATCCTTGCCTCTATGGTCTATGGATTTAACTATGCTTTTCAGAGGAAGGATCTTTAGGGGAGTTTCTTGAGTTTCCAAAGAATAGTGGTAGTGCTTTGCTTAATTAAAGAAAACTTTAATTTCATCCTCTATATGATAGAGGTTAAAGGGCACTGTTCACAGAGAAATTACTTTTTAGATTTCAAAGATTGTGTTGATCTATTAGGAGTCTTTAACCTTAAGGCGTATGGGCACGTCTTCTTTTAGAGTAATAAACAAACTAATGGATAGTCCTTCAAAAAGAAGCTAAATCAAACTATGGTCAATTGGGCATGGTTACAATAATTTCCTAAAAGCAAGGCCTCCTTCTTAGATCATATCTTCTTTAACCATACCCCAATTAAAGTGTGGGCTAAAGATGAAAAGATGCTTCCCTTTTAGGTTTAACAATTATCTGGCTAAAGTTAAGGGGATACCCTAAGGAAAGGTGTGGAGGCAAATGTCAAAGGAACATTCCAATACAAATATGTGTAGAAGCTTAACATAATCAAGAAAGGATTGAAGTCTCTTAAGAAGCAGATAAGAGAGAGTACCTCTCAAGATATTACCATAGTCAATGATAAGTTATCTCATATTCAGATTATCTTGTCTTATAATCCTAAAGATTCTCTCTTAATTTTTACTTGAGGGCTTTGACTAACCATGTTAGTTTAATGGAGCAGAGGGCCAGGATTAGGGGGTTTAAAGAGATAAAAGCACTAAATGTTTCTTCAACTCCCTAATTTTTAGGAGCAATTCAAACTTAATAAATGCAATCACCACAAAGGATGGGAGAATGATATGCATAAAAAAGAACTTTTTGAAAAAGACTGAGAGGTTTTTCGAGGAATTCTACTACTCTTAGAAGAAAATAGTACATACTCAACTCCTAGAATCAATTACTGAAAACAAATTATCGGATGTGGAGGTGGAATCACTAATCAAGAATATTAAGAATTCTGAAATAGAAAAGGTGGTTTTTCAAAAGAATCCTAAAAGGCATTAGGGTCAGATGGATTCAATGGTCTTTTTTCATAGAAAGCTTAACCTGAGATAGGACCAATGGTGAAAGAAGCTATTAAGGAATTCTTTTCTTCTTAAATTTTTTTGAAGAAAATTAGTAAAACCTATTTGTCCATGATCCTTAAACTAAATAAACTAGCTTCCTTGGAGGATTAAAGACCAATAGCCTGCTCCAATTTCCTCTACAAATTGATTACAAAAGTATTGCTAACAAACTAATATTGATCATAGGATCCTTGATTAGTGCTAACCAAATTTCTTTTATGCAAGGTAAGTAAATAGAGGATAACATCTCCATAGTGCAAGAACTATTGAGTAGTTATTTAAGGAGGAATTTTTCCTTCAGATAGCCTTCAAAAAGGCATTTGATAATATGGAATAGAATTCATATTGAAACTCCTTGAAGTGATGGATTTTCCTAATAGCTTCCCTAAACAAATTAAAGTCTGTATTACTTCTCCAACTTTTGCTATTTTGGTCAATAGAACCCTAACAAATATTTTTCATAGTAAAAACAGGTTTAGACAGAGGAATCCCATATCACCTTATCTATTTATATTATATATGGAAGTTTTAACTTCTCTATTGAATTACAATATTGACAAGGAAACACACTTTAAACATCACAATAGGTACAAGAAAATCTCCTTAATGAATTTATGCTTTGTAGATGATTTATTTTTATTCTCTAAAGCTAATTATGACTCGGTTGATCTTATGATGTCTACTTTGAATTAATTCAATTCCATGTCTAGATTGACTATTAACTATGCTAAAATCCATTTTGTTATATCCAAAAGTGCAAATCAAATGAAAGAGAGAATTACATTTATAACTAGAATGAGAAGGAAACAAACCTTTTTATGTTGTTTAAGCTTACCAATCACAACCAAAAGAACCTAGTTTAGTAAATGTTATCCTTTATTTGAAAAAATTTAGAAGAGATTGACCTTATAGACCAATAGAGCCCTATCTTTTGGAGGTAGACTATAATTAATCAATTAAGTCCTCAACCTCATGCATATCTATTGGCCTTATAATATGTTATTAACAAGAGGAGTCATTAAATCAATAGAAAAACTCATAAGGAATTTCTTATGAGGAGGTTGTGGTTCTAACAAGGACATGCCAAAGTAAAATTGAGTGATGTTTGCAAACCTAAGGTGAAGGGAGGTCTAGTAAATATTCCTATAAAATCCACTAACAAAGCTCTCATGATGAAGAAGTTCTGGTCCATACTATAGGTAAGGAAACTTTATAGGTCAAATGGCTCCATAGTTATATTCTAAAAAGGATGAGTATATAGGCGATTAACCCTAAAACTTTCTATACCTAGTTTCTAACACAACTACCAAAGCTAAGGGTAAGTATTGGAACTTGAAATTTTCCAAGTTGGCATCAAGGCTAGTCTTTGGTATGAAAATTGGTTAGGGAGGGGCTCCCCAATTAGAAATCAGATAGTCATCTAACTCTGGAGCGACTTTCCTTCAATTGCTAAGGTAACTTTATCATTAGGGAAGGGTAGTGGATTGAATTCCTAAAGGAGCTTCAATTCCTAAAACCTAACTATCAGTAAATTTTAATGTCCCCTGATAGATAAATTTGGAGAATCCATCCTCGGGGATATTTTAGTTCTAAGATTTATAAAGAGTGTGTAATACGGAGAAATGAAAAAGTTGATTAGCATAGAATAGTCTAGCATAAAGAGCTTATGTCTAGCTCTTTATTCATTTTATGGCTAACAGTATTAAACAAACTAAACATAGTAGATAGGCTTTCCTACCTTAGTCTTAATAAGTAATATGTTATGTGTAAATCAAGAGGTGAATATAGAGTCCATTTATTCTTTGAGTGTCAATTTTCTAGGAATGTTTGGAACTAGATTTGACACAAATTCCTTTGGGGTTTAAACACTCACCAACTTACATGGAATATGTAATGGTTTATCATATTGAATTCAATTTTAGAGCCTAATACTATTATCTATCTTATTTCCTTTTCAAGTTACATAAAGGGAATATAGATTGAAAGAAACCTCAGAAGGCTCCATGACACAAGTAGAAGTCAGCAGTAAGTTTTTGATTATATGCCAATTAAAGTTGAAGAGAAAATCATTTCCACAAAATTCATCAAGGAATGTTCACCTCAATAAGCTAGATTGTGGAGAATATAGCTAATGTTTGTTAATTGTATACGATATCCCTAACCTTATGCAGAAAAAAGCAACTCCATCAACTACCTCATACAAGGAAATTTAAGCATAGAAATTAAGGGCTTCCCTTTAGGAGATTGATGGAGAAAAGATGAAGGACATATTAGGGTTACATGTGAACCAAATGGTAACTAGCAAGAAGTACATTTAGTAGCCTAGTGAAAGAGATAAAATTTGTCTCAACCCGAAAAACAATCACTTCCAAGAAACAATGTGAATATAGAGCCAGAAGAAAAATCCATTTTCTAGAGATTGAGAAAAGATGGAGCTAGAAACTGAGTCTTCAAATAGCTTCCTTTGATAAATGTGTATCAAGTTCTAATTCCTTGACCCGCTTTGATACCAATTAAAAATCAAAAGGATATAGTAGTTTTACAATCTCTCCAATTTGACCGTAGTCATTTATAGCACAACAAAAAAACCAGAAAATTTAAATGTACAAATGTAAATTAATATCAAAATTTGTTAACGCAGTTCGACACACCTTGCCTACGTCTGCGGAACCCTCACCCAGCTTAATTACTTTCAACTATGATATAACAATAGTTTTACTCAAGACATTACAAAGCTGAGTCATCCAACCCTTGACAATATCCCTCATCTTTACTACCTGTGAAAGTAAATTGCACTCAATAGTATGACCGTCTCGTACTAACCTCAACAAAGAATTTTTCTCAACAACTTTTAACAATAAAGATAATAAACGAACAACTTAAGTGATTAAAATAATAATGAACATAAAGGAATACACTTGAGATAAGAAAAACAACTTTCCTAATTAATTCAGCTCCTTCTATGATAGATCGGAAAGTTGTTCACCAAGAAACATAAGCGTTTCTCTGCCGAAATGTTGTAACATCAAAGCTACAAAATTCACGATAGTTGCTAAAAATTTTTGCACACAAATATCACTATCGACAGCCACCAGAAATGTACCCAATCAACACTTAATCCACTTAACAAATATCACACTATCGACCAAGAATAAAAGCTATAACTTCTAGAATTTTTTAACACTACAACTCATAATCAGCAGCCACAAAACTAACACCCCATGAATAATAAGACTGCCACCAAAGATTCACGCACACATCAGTAAAGCCCAGCTGCAAAAGTTAACACTTTCAACTTTCTCCATAGCCCACTGTTATCGTTAAAGAGAGATAGAGAATACCCATCAAAAGTCACATATAAATAATAACTCTATAGCACTCAATGGTTATTCAAAATAGAGGAATATATAGCTGTAGAAAATAGGAATAAACCCATAAAAATAGCCCACTCAACTCAACAAACGTCCAACCAAATCATGCAAGCATCTGCCACAGCTTACTAGACTCCTAATCAACAACGAAGACATTTGGAAAATGTAGTTGTAAGGATTTTTCTCACACTCAGGAATTACCCAAAATGGACGTATAAAATAATGGAAGAATGCAGCTGCCAACTCATGCACAATGAATGATTTTGTTTATTCTTAATCCATATACAAAATCACACCAGAACAGAAAACGCAGCAATACTATATGGATTAAGGATAAACGTGAATTCAGCTACAAAAGGTGATTCAAGATAGCTCACAAAACCTTGCTCCTAGGTCACTCAAACCCTATCGTTTTTCCTTCAAAAATTACACTGTACAAACCCACAACATACATAAAAACACATCAACATAACCGTTGCAATTGTCAACCAAATCCCCAATAATTATCCTTCCTTAAATATCCATTATCAAATCCCATATTAATTAGGATTTGAAACTTATCAAACTTGTCTTGGAAAAGTCTCACAAAAACTCAACTACATCCAATTATCAAAAAATGTCCAAAATTAAATAATTAAGATATTGACATATGTCTTAACAGGTTTAGTTAGCAACAAAGTAATCAAAATATAAGAATTTAACTTGTAATTATTGTCATAAAAGGAGTACATTAAGCCTAATTACTTCAAATTGAAGAATAAACGTTCAAAAGATGGGTCTTCAAGTTGAAGAATGAACATTCAAAAGATGGGTAGTGTCACAGCAAATGAGTCTGATATAGATAATCTGTTAGTCATTGTTAATGCTAGTTTCAATCTCCAGATCCAAAGATGAATGGATCATAGGATATGGTTGTTCCTATATTGTGTAAGTAGAACTATGATAATGAGAAACAATGCAGTTTGCAAAGTTGTGGGTATAGGACCAATTCAAAATTAAGATGCATGACAACATTGTAAGAAAATTGACTAATGTTCATCGTGTTACTAACATAAAGAAGAATATCCTCTCTTTAAACACCTTTGGTATTAATGGGCACAGGTATTCAACTAAAGTTGGAGTTCTAATGGTCATCAAGGTTGCTTGAGTAGTGATAAAGGCTAATAAATTCAGGAATCTATACTTATTGAAAGGACTTATAGTTGCAAGTGTTGTAGCTACAAGTTCGTGATTTTATGATAATGATGTCATTAAATTGTGCATATGAAGTTGGAATGTAAGTGAAAAAGATATGACCATGTTGAGTAAAAGAGGTTTATTATGTAAACAAAGAATTGAAAAGATGGAATATTGTGAACATTGTATCTTCAAGAAGCAAAAGCGAGGCATTTTTATCACAACCACTCGTAGGACCAGTGGTACCCTAGATTATATCCATTCAGACCTTTGTGTCCTTGTGTTCCTTCAAACGGTGGCATCAAATATATATTGATTTTTATTAATAAAATTTCAGAAGAAAAAAAAGTTTAGGTTTATTCTTTGAAACATAAAATTCAAGTTTTTATTACTTTTAAGTAGTGAAAATTTTTAATTACAAGAAAATAGGGTGGTACATTAAGGGGCTCAAAATAGTCAATGTCTTAGATTTTTATAACAAAGAGTTCAATAAGTTTTGTTGGAAGAGGTTATAGCTCAACAACTGACAATTAGAAAGAGGCCTAAACAAAATAAAGTTACAAGAGTGCTTGAACATTAATCATATTGACAAAACACAACATTAGCTCTCTATTAGGGGTTTACAAAGGACTTATGGGTAAAGGCTACATCCACAACTTACTATGTAGTAGATAGATCTCTATCAGTTATGATTGGTTCTAAGACTCCAAAATGCATACATGTTAGTAATAGTAAGTTAAGAGCAATATGTTAAGAAATGATTTTTCTTGGGTATCCATTTAGGGTGAAGGGATACAAGTTACGGTTCATATACTCCAACTTAGCAAAAGTTATAATCAGTAAAGATATGACTTTTGCTGAGCAGACAGTGCTTAACCTAAAGTCAAAGTCTTTTATCCCTTTTAAAATAGAATCAATAAAGAATAATTCAGAGAAGCCAAAATTAGAAGTAAATTGCTGCTTCATTCAGAGAAATGTTGCTTGAAAAACATCTCAATGAGATTGACCATTCAATTTAGGTAGAGTTGAGCAAACTTCATAAGAAGTCCCTTATAGTATAACCAAAGGCAAGAGTCAAAGAAAAATAAAGCCACCACTAAGATATACAAACTATGCAGAGTTAGTCCCTTACATTTTATCAACAACAGATAAGGTTAATAACAATAATCAACTGTTCATATTTTCATGTTGTCTTTGGTGCCTATTAAAAAAAAATGGATAATGATAATGTAAGAAGAGATGGAATCCTTGTATGAAAAAAATGGTGCTCAGGAATTAGTTAAAACTACCATAAGGGGAAAAGTTCATTATAAATTGATCTGCAAAAGGAAGAAGTCCTCTCTAAGAGACGAAAGAGTCAAATATAAAGATCAAATAGTTATAAATGGATACAGTCAAGTGTTAGGTGTAAATTTTAATGAAGTGTTCTCACATATGGTAAAACACTGTTCTATTCGGGTTTTGTTCACAATAATAGCTATGTTTGACTTTGGGTTAGCATAATTGGATGTCAAAACTATTTTTTTACTTGGCAATTTGGAGGAACAGATTTATATGTAGCAACCTAGGGATTTATTGCTGAGGACAAAAAATTGGTGATATGACACATATTTCGTATGCAAGTACGAGAACAGAAGATCTGTTCTCTGACAAATGAAGAGATTGGTGATATGACACATATTTCGTATGTAAGTACGAGAACAGAAGATCAGTTCTCTGATGGCATGAACCCATCTAAACATTTCACATGAGTTAGTGTTGTTAGTAGATAAATTACTAACCTTAGTAAAACAGATTACTTATGTTATAATTAATATAAAAGATTTGGTTAGATATATTTTTATTTATATTTTATATGGTTTAAAATTATATAATAATTTATATATTGTATTTTGCATACTGTTTAATATACTTTAAATAATATTTATATGCATAAATAGTTTTTATTACAAAATAAAATATATTTAAAATTAAAATTATTTGTA
>JANIHY010000001.1:3828179-3840111 GCA_027479065.1 Erythroxylum brevipes
ATATTATGAAATATATTAAATAATTTTTAAAAATAAAATTATGTAAAAATGACTATTGTTTTCCATTTATTAAAGGTTGCTTATTTTCATTAATCGAAATCACCTAGTTCACCAAAACGATAGACCATTTGATTTGTGAAATCTAGGAGCATGTTAGTTTTCTAGTGGAGAACACAGGTATGCCTCACAAATGTACCTTTAAAGACACTCAAGTCTTATCAGCTTGATCTTTTCTAGGGAATTGGCAACATGTATAAAGTTGAAGCGCCATTATGATAGAGGAACCCAGAATTTTGATTGATAAAAAAGCTGCATTATTAGATTCTGAATTATTGACATAGAGCCAGAGGCATAGGCAACCAGCGCAATGCATGCATGAGTTCTTTAAGCTCTCTGACACTAAAAGCCGGCCCTGAGCTCCGTTAGTGCAGTTGATGTCATTCACTATGACAATCATTGTAGCTGGTTGTCGGTCACAGTCTGCCATTTTTCATTGCCATGTTGGGCCATCCTGCCTTTTTGTAATTGGAAGACAGGGAATGATTATTGTTTGAGATAAGGCAATCCGTATTCTTTTACTAGAGTTCACTTATTTTTAAAATTTACAAGGACATGTGTCTGTGTCTGTGTCTCATTCTCCAAGTGTGAGTGATGGTAACTTAATACACATACTATACAGTTAAGATGAATCCAAATAAGGGGTTATTCTCGCTTAAGTGAAATTATAGATTTGAACTATTTTTATGTATGAGCTATTTAAAATTTGGGTCTGAAGTTTTGTCTTTTACAAAAGATTTACCCGATTTAAATGATGATTAATCTAAAAGTGAATCTCAAGCTCAGGTAAGCCAAGATTTAATTAAAAATATTATTTTATACTTTTAATTTTAATTTTTTTTAATGATGAGATTGTCTATTGTCATCCCTACTTTTGAAGATCTTTTACACATCCCTTTTTTCTATTAGAATTTCTAGATTATGCAATTTTTACTCATCAATGAAAATCGTTATATGATATATAAACTAGTTTCTTAACAAAGCATTTAAGTGATTTTGTGCTTACATTAGTAAGTATGGAGCTTCAAGGATTTGTTTATTTATTTATAATATTTGTATTTAAAATACTTCGTGCACGTAATTTATTGTAGCAATCAAAATAACATTTGAAACTTCTTGTTGTTGGTTATGAATAAAGTTTCTATCATGCATATATGACCTAGAAATTAAATTGCGAACTTGGTGGCCATAATACTATGATAGCTTTTTATTGATGGTTGATATAGTAGCAATTGTTATATGTAATGATATCTTAGTTACGTATCTCAAAACGAATATGAAAGGACAAGAAATGAAGAAATACGAAAAATACCTGATTTTAGTCTCTGTAACTTCAAACGAGCTTTCCGAAGCCAAAACAAGAGCGAATCCACAACTGTCTTCACGGGAACTGCTCTCCAGGGTACGAGTAAGGTCTTTCTACAATTTTCTCAAAACATAAGTTCTCTTAATAAGTCAAAAAATCCTTATGCTTACGATTAATATATCAACAACTGTAAGAGACCTAAAGCTTTATATATAGCTTTCATATTATGCTTCCCCATCACATGACCAATATGGATTTGGTCCACAACTGATTGAGATTAATTTTTTATATAGACTTCGACCCATTGATTTAGATCATTTATTGGGCCACTTTATTATCTTTATCTAGATCAAATTACGTAACTTAACCGATAAATTATTGAAAACTAAAAGATGCAATTAAATATTGTCCAACTTTATGGAAAATGAGAAAATTGTCCAACATTCTCCCCCTTGAATAAGTATTAATTGCAATTTTGACTCTAGTTTAAAAACAATTTAAAAATTCGGTTAAGCCACAGTACTAAATTAGTCGACTAGGTTTAAAAACAAAAAATTTGATCCAAAGATAACGAAAGTCCATCATTTCGTCCTGCAAGGCTTTTGATACCTCACTAACATGAATGGGAAAATTGATGTGACAAACTAGGATGATACATTTATGATTTAAATTATATCATCTTCATAGGTTTTGATTTTTTCAACTTTATGCTAAACCGCATATGCTAAACTACATTAATGAAATCTTGTTTTCTTTCACCGAATGCTAAACAACATTAGAGAAAACTTGTTTGCTCTCACCAAATGCTAAATTGCATTAGAAAAATATTTTATATTCTCTAACTTTATGTTAAACTACATTAGAGAACCTTTATGGGATTGAAAACTTATATCTCCCTATGTCATGTCAAACTTCATGGATATTCATTTAAAACTGCATGCATCTAAATGATATAAGTACACAGTCAATCTATATATGCCCAATGACCTTTAAATGCTTAGGATCGACACAAAAATTAAGACTTTCATATGTATTATGACAATGTATGATAACACGTATTATTAAGGATAAACGATGATCATCTCCATTGATGAACCATTATACTTCATAATACATCAAAATGTATAAATGTACATGGAGCAAATATAACAATCCCCTAACTAACAACATCTAAGGACGTCAAAATACTCATATTGTATACTTGTTTCACAAACACAAGTGGGCGAAATCCTTTAGTTAAAGGATTGATTATTGTTTCCTTAATCCTTAAATGCTCCAAATCTTAATGTCACATTTTTGTATCAACACCTTTATGACCAAATAATTGACATTTAAATGCTAAGAACCTGTGATATTGTTAGTTGTTATTAAACAACACAAAAATAAGATTATCACAGTACAAACGAATTGCTTTAGCCACTGAATTAACCACAGACAACTTAGAAATCAAGTTTTTGGGTCAAATCTTCTGTGAAGCAACCCTATAGCATGCACTTTGAATGCATAGTCGAGGAAATCACCTGTGTCTACTTGACACTCTTCCACAACATTGTACCACCTGCAAACTTAATTAAGTGGACTTTAGATCATCCAGACACATGGCTAAAATCTGAATCTAAATTCCCTACGAGGTTTAGTCTATTGACTTTTCTATATGTCAACATATAATCCTTAATTCCCTTCAGTATCTTAATACTCGCTTGACTGCATTCTAATGGTCTACTCCTGGGTTAACCAGATAATGACCAAACAGTGAATTTGTGAATGCAATGTCCTGTTTAGTATATAGTCGAGCATACATCAGGTTATTAACCATACTAGAATATGGAACATCACTCATAACCTCTCTCTTTACTTTATTCTTTAGATACTGTGCCAAAGATTATCTCTCACTATGAGGCGTACATGGTACAATATGTTTACAGTTAACTATATTAAACCTTTGTAATATATACTCAACGTATGCACTTTGTGAGAGGTCTGATGAGTGTTGAGATCTGTCCCAGTGAATTTGAATAACTAGGATAGAAGATGTTACACCAAGGTCCTTTTTGTCAAAGTTCTTGATCAAAAGTTGTTTAACCTCATACAACGTGGTCAAGTAATTTGACGTGAGTAATATATCATTTGCATGCAGTAATAGGAAGATAACTTTGCTCCCCTGACCTTATGGTACAAGCATCTTTTTAACTTTATTTTTCATGAAGTCGAAAGAGGCCAAACCTTATCAATTGTAAGGTATCACTTTTGGGAGGTTTGATATAAATTATATATTGATCTGCTTAACATGCAAACCATGTTAATTCTATCTAGATCTTGAAATCATGTACCATATAGACCACTTCATAAAGGTGTTTATTCAGAAAAGTAGTGTTGACAAGCATATGATGTAACTCTATATCATCATCAGCTACAATTGCCATAATTACTTAAAATGTATCCTACGAGGATACAGGAAAAAAGTGACATTAAAGTCAACATTTTTCTCTAAGTAAACCATCAGGCAACTGAGTGAGCTCAAAAACTCTTGAACTTTATCTTGACATTCTTTAGGTCTTAAAACTTCATTTACAATTGAAAGGTTTATAGTTCCAATGTAAATCAACTAGCTCCCAGACCTTACTATACTTTATGACTTGTATCTCATCAGTCATTGCAACCCAACACAAATCTGCATTGGGTCCAAAAATAACTTTTGTAAAAGTGACTAGATCTGTAACGTGTCTAATAGCATAGTCCTATTCACCTGATAGACTATGAAATCGGATGAGATAGCAGGTCTTCTCACTCTAATGAATTTTCCTAATTGTATTAGATCTTATGCCCTCAGGAACCTTTGTATTTATAGATATGGGTTCCTATTCTTGTACAGGCATGATATAAAGACCTAAATGCATCGAATCTAACTGTATGAGTAACGGGTATATGATAACTGTAGTATCCACCCTGCTATCATTTGAAGGATTAAAGGGCCCACCATCATCATAGACATTGTATTCCAGAGATTTAGCTATTTGTGATTTCACTATTCTGGTCCCACCTTCTCTACAACAAAAGTTGTTGTCTTAAAATGGTCAGGATATCTTACTGAATAACATTGAGCACAACAAGCATGCAATTTATCTTTATAAGGATTATATTACCTTAATAGGGCAACCCCATATAAGAATGTGTGCAAAGTTGGATTTCTACACTTTTAAATGATTAGGTAGATTAGTCTTGTTCTGTATTGACTTCTTCAAGTCCTTTAGGATGAAGTTATACCTTTCTATAACCCACCATTTTGCTCAGAATTACTCAACATAGTGAATTGAGTCATTATTCTATCTGATTTCATATATTTTGCAAGCTAACTTTTTCAAGTCTTGAAATACCATATTTACCATGATATTCTCCTCCATGGTCAAATCTGACTATCTTGATAAATTTTCCCAATTGGTTCTAAACCTTTAGTCTTTAAACAAGAGCACGTAACTGTAATGGGAATAATCATCAACAAATGTCATATTACATTTAAAATTATACAATGCAATTATATAAGGTCTACCAATATCTTTATGTATCAGACTCAATAAGTCAAAAGCATGAGTTGACCTCAATATCCTTATTAGTAAACTTACCCTTGCAACAGTCAGCACTTGTTCTCACATAATCATAATCTAGAATTGAAAAATACTTTCCTTTATTAATCTCTCAATTCTAGCTCTGAAAATGTGATTGAAACTTTTAAGTCACACCATGTATGACTTTTCATTCTTCAGGGTTCTTCATTTCATAACTTGTTTGGCAAGATACGAAAAAGCATATATCTAATTCGGAGTAAGACACATTCTATACAAATTATTTGATAAGAAAGTTGTACCATTATGTTTTGCATTAAACAACAATTGTACAACAGAAGCATTAAATACAAAACATTAACCCTCTTTGTCCAAAATTGATCAAAAGATCACATATAAAATGTTTTGTATAAAACCTAAATGAACCTTACTATAAGGTTCAGTACATACTTTCCCTATAGATATTACTTCTACTTCTTCATTGCTGTGAACCATCAGTTTCTCCTTCCCTTTATTTGGCTTTATCCTGGATATGAACCCCTGCATCGTGGAAGCACCTTGATCAGATGCTCCACTATATAGCCACCAAATACTTAATGCGATTATCACAAATTAGGTTCATAAATTAATAAGCCAAAGAGTTACTTGTTGGTCATAGTCTTTCCTTCTAGGCCTCATAATGTTGGTTTCTTTATGTCATACGAAGCTTTACTAGCACTGGATTGACCAACGTCAGCAGGTTGAGAAGATTTTGACTTTCTACCTTTGATCTTAGCTAGTTTCATCTTTGCTTTCCTTTAGTTGCTTCGACGGTTGTAGGAGTAGCAAACTTGAGTTTCTCCTCCTCAGGAATGCAATGGGCAATCAAAGCATTGAAGTCCCATTCCTCATCCTTCGAATAATATGTCATCACCAAATTACTAAACTCTGAAGGGAGTGTATTTAGAGTCTGGCGAACTATGAAGATATCAGGAAGAGGAATGTTCAGCATCTTTAATCTACTGTGAAGATGGATCATTCTTGATATGTACTACATCACTCTCTTTTCTCCTATCTACCTCATGGAGAATAATTCTTTCATCAAGGTATTTGTCTCAACATTAGGTGAGACTGTGTACCTCTGGGAGATATCACCAAGAAACTCCTTCGTTATTTCTGTGTCTAGAAGTCCACTAAGCAGATGGTCACTTATGAATCTATTAATGGTCATGCGACATAATTTGTTAGATCGATCCTAGGCTTTATAGGCTGCTTTATGAACTTTCGAGCTCATGAATGTAGGTAGAGATGGCCTATCCGTCCATATGACCATATCAACCTCAACTATCTCTATAACATTCAATACATCCTCTGTCAACTTCTTCATATTGAAACCAATCAGGGTTTCAATGGTTACATTAATTTTGTTGACTGAAAAGGTGACTTCAAAATGATAATGTTTAAATCAACACAAATGTAGGATGACAACGATACTTAAAGCCATTAAGCAATATCTTTATCGAAAATCCGATCACGCATATTATGAAACTCCTGTGGATTGAATACATAATATATTCAACTAGACCTCTACATAAAAGTGATTAGAGTATAAACCATCAACTCTTATGACACTACCACTTGTGGGTGAATAGATCATTCAAGCAACGACTTTACTCTATTCAATGCCTTTATGCACATCTCAAAATCTTATTTAAAGCCAACACCTATGGGCAGAATAACCAAACATGAGATCAGAGACATCCCTTAACGTGTAGGATAACAACGATACTTAAAGCCATTAAACAATATCTTTACTGAAAATCCAATCATATATATTATGAAACAACTATGGGTTGAATATATAATATATGCAACCAGACCTCCACATAAAAATGATCATAATATAAACCATCAACTCTCATGACACTACTACTTGTGGGAAAATAGATCATTCAACCAATGACTTTACTCTATTCAATGCCTTTATGCATATATCAAAATCTTATATAAGGCCAACACCTATGGGCAGAATAACCAAACATGAGACCAGATACATTTCCTAACGTGTAAGCAGAACAATTTAGAACACTGACTCAAAAAGTCACTATAGTGACTACATCCTTATCAACACTCAAAAAGTCCACAAATACAAGGAATACATCTTTATGTTATCTTCACATTCTTTATGAGCATATGATATATGACAATGTAACATCAACAAATGTAAAAATTCGAATGCACAGTCTCATTGGCATACACTCGTGCTGAAGACATTCTTTGAAACTTCATTTGAGACTTTTCTAAAAGAAAAATCTCAGTAGAGTGACTATCATGCATCACCAAATATTGAACCGATTACTTGATACACAAGAAACTCATGTATCTCCCTTATGGGAAGTTTGTTGCACAAAAATTTACCAAAAAATGGCTTCAGAATGTCTTAATTTCTTTTTTGAGCGACTATCATGTAATTCTGAACACTGAGCATAAGACCTGAGACACAAAAACTTGAAGTATCTTCTTCAAGTGATGTTCGAAGCATGAAAATTCACTTGAAATTGGAATAAGAATATCTTAATTCCTTTTCTGGAGTTAAACTTTAATTTATTAATAATGTAATAGACCAAAAAAAATGAAAAACTTACTTTATGAATTTTTCGAACCTAAAAACTGGCCCAAGACACCCCGGGTGACCCTTTCAGAAAATTTGAAAGTTTTTGTGTTTTTTAAAATTACTGTAGAAATTATATAAGCTGATGTCAGCACTGCGTCAGCGCATTGTAGAGCGAACGTTATCTATGACGTCATTTGCGAGTGCACGCGCTGTCTAGCAACTTGCCTCAATAGTGAACGACGCGTGCATAGCATTCGCCAAACGGGTGCCTACGGGTGCTTATCCGAGGCATGTGGGTAGCATGCGCGACACATGGCGTGATGTGGTCCACCCACGTGTCTACTCGTGTTTGGCGTGTGCGTCGCACTCCCTAGAAGTACCATCCCTCGGGGTGGTACACGCGTCTGACTATCTCTATCATTCCCATCAGAAAATGACAATTTTCGATGAGTTTCGGGCTGATTTTTCATGCTCTTGGGCTTGTTTTCACCCCGTTTCTCAAGGCTAAACATATGTATGCTACTTTCATGCAATAAAAAACAAGAAAAAACTGATAAACAAAAGTTAAATCTTCGAAAACCTATAGAGAAAAAACAAAAAAAACTTTGATTTTAACCATCTGATCACGTTACCGCTCTGATATCACGGGTAATATGTAATGGTATCTTAGTTATGTATCCTGAATCGAACATGAAAGATTAAGAAATGAAGAAATGTAGAAATATTTGATTTCGGTCTATGTAAATTTAAATGAGATTTCCAAAGCTGAAACAAGAGAGAATCTACCGTCATCTTCACGAGAACTACTCTATGGGACGCAAGTAAGGTCTTTCTACAGTTTTTTCAAAACGTAAGTTCTTTTAAAGAGTCAGAGAATTCTTATGCTTACGATTGATATATCAGCAACTGTAGGAGATCTTAACCTTTATATATAGCTTTTATATCGGGTTTTCTCATCACAAGGTAGATATGGGTCCATTCCACACTGATTGAAATTCATTTTCTACACAAACTTCGACCTACTGATTTAGATTATTTATTGAGTCACTTTATTATATTTATCTGGATCAAATTACGTAACTTTACCGATAAGTTATTAAAAAATAAAAAATGTAATTAAATATTATTCAACTTTATAAGAAAGGAAAAAATTGTCCAACAATAATTATATCTACATTCACTAAAATAATTGTATTAATGTGCAATTGTAATGTTATTTAGAACTTTACGTGATGCAATGCAAAATCCTTGGGACATGTAGCTTGAGTGCTTGACTCTCGTTTATCACAGAAATGGAGTCAGCATCGTAAAGCAAGCAATGCGAGTTCATGTCACACGCTAAAGCCAAAGCCAAGAACCATCCCTAATGTCAAAGATGAAGAGAGCTTGTACTAGAAGCAAACCCCAGCTTCGATGGGACTTCAAGAACAGTGGAAACAATGCCATTTGGGGTAATCACGCACATGAGATGCTATTCTATTGGCAATTCAGTGATGTTATGACCAAAAATTGCCACCCCAAGTCGTGCATTTTCCACATGTAATTTCCAAAAGAAATCAATAGATGAGGGTCGATTAGACCGCAAAGAATTCCCCCACATGCTCAAACAAGAGCACGACTGTGTTTGGAACTCACACTACTTGCATTTGCTGGGTTGGCAACTTGGCGTCCTATAAATGGGAATTGGATTGAAATTTCAGCTCTTCAAACACGTGCTGGAAATCAAAGATCTTCGTCGAAACGCTGTGATTCTGTGAGCAGCCAAGTGGAGCAAGTGGGGAGGTACTCTTTCTAGTGATAGGTTATGTCTAACTAAGTTTGATTTCCAAATGGGAAGGTTTGGCAGCCCATTTTGTTTTAGTACTCCCGTGTTCTGCTTCAGTCGTCATTCCATGCTAAGGAACTTTGATAAAACAAAGGCATGTTTAACTAGCTAATAAAATGTAAACTTGCAAGCTTTTTTTTTCCCCGTAAATGGCTATTTAAAGACTAAAACTTATATTTAAGACGTATTTATTTCATTAATTTCTTTTTTCAATTATATTGATCTAGTTTGATTTTATGAATATTTTTTTATTTTTTTCATAATAAGCTAATTTATAATTATTATTTTTAAAATAAAAAATAATTCATCAATCACATGTTTTGAATGATATATTTGATGAACTTACAAATTTTACAATTAAGTGATGAATTTAATTAAAAAAACAAATTTAAAGTAGAATGAATTTGAAAAATCTTTAAAATTTAAATGAATTAACCTTTGTCAAAACCTGAATGTGTAGTACATTACTCTTAATCAAAGAAAGCTTGTAATATTAAATCCATTAACCTACAAAGTACAAACCCTTGGAGTTGAAGGAAGAAAACGTCATAATCCAACTCTCTAGAAGCTTTTGGAAAATCCAAGTCTAAGATGCCTAGAATGAGATATCTGTTTCGTTAGAGTGTTATATAAATATATAAACAAAAATTTAATAAAATAGGATAGTAAATACGGAAACAAAATATCATATGCGTTTGTTTTTCTGTTCTGTCATTGACACGAATAGAATTAATGAACTGGTTTACATCCAGCGATGTAAGATGTCCACAATTGGTGGATAGCTTGCATGTGGCTTTTCAAGCACGTGAGAATTCTAATGAACTGGTTTACATCCAGCGATGTAAGATGTCCACAATTGGTGGATAGTTTGCATGTAGCTTTTCAAGCACGTGAGAAACACTTGTAGACTACGTTCTGCCAAGTGGGATCAGTAACATATGTTCTTGTAAATTGCGGGATGATTCTCATTCTGCCACCGTTTTTTTTAATGCACGTGGAACTACCCATGTTCGTTTTTGCTTGCTCAAAGCAATTTGCCAATCTCTCCCTTGTCTTTTTCTTTTTCTTTTTCTAACTAGAATGTGCAGACTAGTGAAATTGGTAGAACAAAGTACCTATGGGTGGGGTGGAGCTAAAAGAAAATTTTAGTGTTAAGATATGTATTGAGCTATTTTATTGATTAATTTTAGGTATTATTTGTAATTGGATAAAGTTGGACATTTTTTTTAAAATTTTACTATGTTAAGTTATCTATTTTGTGTGGAACTCTTATGTGAAGATTAAAATTCTAATAAGGATAAGATTTAATTGGAATCAAATCATGATTTTTTATTAATTTAAGATGTAATTGTTTGGACTCTTATTATAACTTATTTTGGGATATCCACTATCTAGGGAAGCATAAATTTTGGAGATTTGGTTTGATTATGTGCAATTGTAATGTGACTAGGATTTACATGTGTTGTGGGCCAAAGTGTTGTCGCTTTTGGTGTGAAAAATGACAGGTAACTTGTGACTCGACAATTGTGATTTTTGGGACAATCTTGGATCATTTTTGTAGCTAATTTTGTAGGATACGATTCTGAGTTGGTACTGTAACTTTCTGTCAAGATTTCACGACCTTATTGCTGTGTTCATCGTGAATCATACGCGTTTTTTGCAGCTGCACATTCTTCTACTTTGAATAACCATTAAGGGTTATATTGTGTTGTTGATTGCGTTGATTTTGACAGTTGCATATGCTCCATCTTCGCAAGACAACAGAGGGTTGTGTGATTGTTGATTTTGTGTGAGTTTGACAACTACATTTTCTTCTATTTTTGAACAACCATTGAGACTAGTTTTTTAAGGGTTTACGTGAATCTTTGGTGACTGTTAGTTGTTTTTATGAAGTGTTAATTTGTAATTGCTAATTGTGATTTGTGGGGTGCGAAAACTTTGCAAGATTTTGTGATTGTTGCAGCTATCACTTATGGTTGGTGGTATGGTATAGTTGTTATTAGGCTGATTGAGTGTTAATCGTGGGCATTTTTGTTGGCTGTCAACTGTGGTGGTGGTGTGCATAAAATTCCAACGGACATTGTGAATCTTGCAACTACGATGTTTGTAACGTTTTGGTAAAGAAATATTTAAGTTTGTTGATGATTTTTCTGTTGCTGTGTGTGAGGTGTTTCGATGATAATATCGAAAGACTACAATAGCGTTCTTGGTGGACAACTTCTCATTCATTCGTTGATGAAGAGATATATTTAGAGGAGTTGCTTTTTATCTCAAGCGTTATCTTCGTTTATGTTCATTATTGTTTTTGTCACTTATTTCATCATTTATTATCAAATATTGTTGAGAAAATCCCATATTGAGGTTAGTACGAGGCGATTGTATTATTAAGTGTGATTTGCTTTCACGTACAGTGAGGACGAGAGATAGTGTCAAAGGTTGGATGAGTCGGCTATATAATGCCTTGAGTAAAACTATTATTGTATCACAAGTGAAAGTAATTAAGCTGTGTGAAGGGCAGATTGCGGACAACCTGGAACAAGTCCTTTCGATCGCTTATGTGGATGATCATATTTAGCTTAGGATCCATGGAA
>JANIHY010000001.1:3855406-3869358 GCA_027479065.1 Erythroxylum brevipes
TTGTTCTTTTCATGCACCAATGTTCTAAAGCATTTAGAAAGTGGAAATAAGAAGTCAATATTGTTGTGATCATGATTGTTATGATTTTTATATGACCATTTGTTCTAAAGTCGCTCTGCAGTATAATTTTTATGTTTGCAGTAGATATGTAAAGTTGACATACATTTGTGTGTTGTATTTAAGATATTTTCTGATCATGCAGTGCAGTCAATCCAATTACCAATGTCGTCCCTCTGAGCTTGGTGCTCTTAGTGTCTCTTATTAAGGAGGCATTTGAAGGTCGGGTAAGTACTGCAGTTCATTATAATTGTTGCATTCTTGGTCTTCTCTTTATGGGGAAAAAGTTAACAGTGAATTTATTCATCTGTTTCAACGTTATGTTTCTTTTTTCTTTTTTTCCCCCTTTTTGGAGGATGAGGGTTTGAAAGAAAATTATAATTCAGTAGGGAAATTGCTTATTTTCTCTTTTATTTCCTCTTTTGTGCACAACAGAAGTGGTTTCAGAATGATATGGTGATAAATAATAGTCCCATAGAAGTTCTGCAAAATCAAAGGTGGGAGACTCTTTCCTGGAAGAAAGTGCAGGTTGGAGAAATTGTCAGGGTGAGTATAATGAATTCCTATTAATATTTCTCCTGTTGTTGATTGAATTTTGTTAATAACATGGTTGCCTAAGTTGTTAAATAAAATATTTGCAAACTTTCATGCAGCTATTCTCTCGTAATTATTTATCAGACATGAAGCTGAATTTCTTTGTGTTTCAGGTTAAGCAGGATGGATTCTTTCCTGCAGATTTACTATTTCTTGCGACTACAAACCCTGATGGTGTCTGCTACGTTGAGGTTTTCTTTTCCCTTGCTGTTTAAGCCATTATTGTTCATGTTATTGCATAAAAAGCATAACTTTTTTTGCTAGATCATATCACCTTCTTTTCCTTTTCCATTTTCTAATTTTTTTTTTCATTGCCAGACATCAAATTTAGATGGGGAAACAAATCTGAAGATCAGAAAGGCATTGGAAAAGACCTGGGATTACTTGACTCCTGAGAAAGCTGTGGAATTCAAAGGTTGAGTCTAGGTTTAGAATATCAAAATATAGCGGTATATATGCCTCCAAAATCACATTGAAGTGCAACCAGTTAGTTAGAGCAGCAGTTAATATCAAGCTATTTCTGCTTCTGTTTTAAGCTTCTTTCTGCTAACACTCTCAGCTTCGTAACCTTTCATGTTTAATATGAAATAGTAAAGTATCTGGGTTGGTGAAATTGTTGAATAGGCTTTGCTAAGAGTTTATATCTAAAATTTTGCACACATTCCATGTCTACCTTTAAAGTGTCATCTTTCTTTTACATCAGAAGCATTCTTATATTACTTTATTAATGCAGGTGAAGTGCAGTGTGAGCAGCCTAACAATTCATTATATACATTCACTGGCAATCTTATTATTGATAAACAGACATTACCTCTCAGTCCAAATCAACTTTTATTAAGAGTAAGCCTTAATTATATTTCCCACTTATAAACATTTAGTTCTATAACTCTCAGCTTTCTTCAATCAGGATGGAATAATTTCCTTGAATGATTCTAAGCACAAACTTGAATCCGCGCTCTGCATAATGGGGATTTACATCATATTTCTTGTACATTTGTTATGGTTTGATGATTTGACTGATCTTGGTATCGTGCGCTTCTAGGGATGCAGTCTCAGGAATACAGAGTACATTGTAGGGGTGGTTGTATTTACTGGTCACGAAACAAAGGTTTGTTGTTAAAATATTGATTTCTCATTGTTTTAGTGCTTGTTGTCAAATTCGTGAACAACTTTGGTAGAATGATAACCTTGATATTACTTTCTCGTTATTCTTCATAAGTTTGCTTGTTTCATTGTGTGAGTACCTAGACATTCGAGTGTCTTGGTTTGTAGAAAGTTATTAATACTTGCAATTTTGACATCATATTCTGGCTGCTTACTTTGTTGCTGACATTTAGTTACTGGTTTATGGCTGTTTGGAATCTTGCAGGTTATGATGAATTCAATGAATGTTCCTTCTAAGAGAAGTACATTGGAAAGGAAACTTGACAAACTTATACTCATTCTTTTTGGAACACTCTTCATTATGTGTTTTATTGGAGCCATAGGCAGGTGAGATAATGGGTAAATTGTCAATTTCTTTTTACTTCTGCTCTTTGGATTCCTCCCCCCACCCCCCCTCAAACTTGCTACCTCTTGCCTTTGTTAGATTTCTTGCATGATAATGTTTTATGCTTCACAATATTATGCAGTGGTGTATTCATTAGTCGAAAGTATTTCTACCTAGGACTTGAGAAAGGTGTGGAACTGGCATTTGACCCTAGCAATCGATTTGGGGTAATACATGCTGTCTGCATACATTTGTAAATTTTGGACTCTCTTTCCAGCCCTTTTTTTAACTTTATGTTCTATATGTTCTAGGTTGCTGCTCTGACCATGTTTACCCTGATCACACTATACTCTACAATAATCCCCATCTCGTTATATGTTTCCATTGAGGTCAGTCTCCAGGCCAAGTTCATTCAGTTTGCAATGACATTGTAGATTACCTGTTTTGGAATGTGCCATTTTTTGTTGATCAGTTTCAATATCATGTCCAGATGATCAAATTTATTCAATGCACTCAATTTATCAACAAGGACTTGCATATGTTCCATGCTGATACCAATACACCTGCATTGGCAAGGACTTCAAATTTGAATGAGGAACTTGGACAGGTGAGCTAATGTCAAACAACCTTTGATGTTACTATTTATGGTCATATAGCATTTTTTTTTTTGGCTGGATTTGGTATGTCCATTATGTTGGAGGTGATGAATATGGCTGTTTGAATTGCTTGAAATTGGTTGTACTTCATCATTCACTCGTCTGGTATTTTTAATTGGTGTTTTTTTCAGGTGGAATATATCTTTTCTGATAAAACAGGAACTTTAACAAGAAATTTGATGGAGTTCTTTAAGTGTTCTATTGGAGGTGAAATTTATGGAACTGGTATCACAGAAATTGAGCGGGGAGGGGCTCAAAGGAGCGGCATGACTATCCAGGAAGTATGATTCCTGTCATTTATATAACAGTGAACAGAACAAGTTTCTGTGTATGGATAAAGATATTATACTGCCATCATTGCCTTTATTATACTCTTAATAAGATTTTCTTGGTCTTCTTGCAGGTGCCTAGATCAGCCAATGCAATTCATGAGAAGGGTTTTAATTTTGATGATCCTAAGCTTATGCGAGGAGGTTGGAGAAATGAAGCTAATCCTGATCTCTGCAAGGTGTTATATTTTTTTAAGGACTGTTTTGTACTTTTGCTATTTATTGGGCCCTTCAGAAAAGCATTTGTAGAAGCCCAGGTTAAGAATGTTTTACTTCGATTAGAATTTATAATTGCTGATGGAAGTATTACATGTTACTTTTCAGTGTGTATGTGGATATTTTGTGATTTGATTAAATGATCTAGGAAAATTATAATCACGGTCAATATTTTTTTTCCCAATTTGTTTTGTGGTTGTAGTTGTCTATTTCTATTGTGCTGCATGGGGGTTTGTGCTTGTAGTTATGTCTCGGTTGGAGACTTACACTTTTCTGCATAAGTTCGTGTGCCATGAAACTGAACATTAATGGTAAAAGATACTTCCCATTGTTTCAACCCCTGCTGATACTTAGACTTATGCTTTGTTTTGGTTATGACATTCATTTCTCATTCAAACTTCACTAATTCTATGATGAGTGTCAAGGTTCTCCCCTTTTCATTTGAATTTGATGCATTGATATAGTGGTGCAAGTGAATTACTGCCGCCAAGTAGAACGAACATTTTAAGCACCACTTTTTACTTTTCTATGAAAATTCTTTGTTTTTGTTCTGAACGTGTTAAATAAAAAGCATACATCTTGAGTGTCCTTCTGGCATACTTTTATCGTGTATTATGATCTGTAATTTCTGGTGCATTAAATTGTATTTCTGCCATTACACAGGAATTTTTCAGATGCCTTGCTATATGTCATACCGTGCTGACTGAAGGCGACGAGTCCCCTGACAAAATCACTTACCAAGCTGCATCTCCTGATGAAGCTGCTTTAGTTACTGCTGCCAAGAACTTTGGATTCTTTTTCTACAGGTTTGTGATCGTGTTATACCATCTTGTGCTTGCCATTTTTAATTCTTCCCTTTACTTTAAAAGACTTCTATATCTACCAAAACAACTTTGAATTGATACCAGTTACGTTTTAAAAATTCTGCATATCTTGAGGCTAAGAACTAGTTATTTTTCCCATTAGACGTACACCTACGATGATATACGTTCGCGAATCTCATGTTGAGAAGATGGGTAAAGTTCAGGATGTAGCGTATGAAATTCTTAATGTTTTGGAGTTCAATAGGTAAGCACAAACTTTTATTTGTCCAACGTTCATTTATCATCTAATTCTGAATAACACTGACATCTTTTTTGTCTTTGATGTTATAGCACAAGAAAGCGTCAGTCTGTTGTTTGTCGTTATTCCGATGGTCGACTTGTCTTGTACTGCAAGGTATCATTTTTCTTAAGGATTGTTGATTCTATATTTTTGGTTGGCCCTGGGGAAGGTGCTTAGCCCTCAAGGGAGGAGGATGTGATTCAAACCTGAGACCTTGTTCTGGGTTGGAGAGCCTGAACTGCTGGGTCCTCTGGTTCTTTTTGAGTTGATGCTTTTGTTGGCTTGGAAATAACAGTTGTCAGGAAACCTTTGTTTAGGGTGCTGATACTGTGATTTACGAAAGACTGGCTGGTGGAAATGATGGCATTAAAAAAGTAACCAGGGAACACTTGGAACAGTTTGGATCTGCTGGACTACGCACTCTTTGCCTAGCCTATAGGGACTTGAATCCTGAAGTGTATGAAAGCTGGAATGAGAAGTTCATCCAAGCAAAATCTTCTTTGAGGGATCGTGAGAAGAAGCTAGATGAGGTACATACTGCCTGAGAAAATGTCTTTTCCATTAGATGTATTTTAATATGTTTTGTTGAAAGATGTTATCAATTATGCTATTGTTACTTGCTAAATCATTTAGTGAGTAGATTTTAAAGAAACAGCACAGAATGTGTTTATTCATTATTGACTTATCTTTCATGTTTAAAACATTTCTTTCGCGGTTGTTGAACCCATTGCTTATTAGAAATCTTCTGATAGTAGAAGTAATGGATGATTTTCTGAAATTAGATGATTTTACGAGTTAGTTTTTTCCAAGCATACTGTTCCTAACTATTTAACAATGACTAAAAGCAGTATTTTTTTTGTACTTTTCTGTTAGTGTGATTTAGCGAATGATGAAGGCGGCTAAATACTTGGAATGGCTGGTTTGCCTTTAAAACCTTAGGAATAAACAGATCTTTTAGTAGGAAAATTTTGCACTGTAAATATTACTACATTACAAGTTGTTCTCAAAAGGTTTATTGGAACACGTATTTGTTTTTCAAACAAAGTAAGTTCTTATTGTTCTTTAGTGGATTGACGTACCTTTTCTTCTACAAGTGTATATTCTAGTTATCTTCTTCTACAAACTAAATGTAATGCAGGTCGCAGAACTAATAGAAAAGGATCTTATTTTAATTGGGTGTACTGCTATAGAAGACAAACTTCAAGAAGGAGTACCAACTTGTATAGAGACTCTTTCTAGAGCTGGAATTAAGATCTGGGTACTAACAGGAGATAAGATGGAAACAGCAATAAACATAGCATACGGTGAGTTGTTAATGTTATCTTGCCCTTCTCTAACTGTTGTCTTGAGTTATGTGCCATTTTGTATGCTTGTGCAATTTTTAAAAATTTCTTTTGTTTATCATTCGCTGCAGCTTGCAACTTGATTAACAATGACATGAAGCAGTTTATTATTAGTTCTGAAACAGATGCAATTAGAGAAGTGGAAAACAGGGTAAGAGTTTATTATGGTCTGATGCTAGGAATTTGGGGACTGTTCAATTTTAGTAGACATTATTCATTGCTTCTGTCAAATGATAATTTTTGTTGCAGGGTGACCAAATAGAAATTGCTCGCTTTATGAAGGAAGAAGTCAAAAAAGAGCTAAAAAATTGCCTTGAGGAAGCACAGCACCATATGCGCACCATATCTGGACCAAAATTAGCACTTATTATAGATGGCAAGTGCCTAATGTATGCATTAGACCCAAGTTTACGAGTAATGCTACTGAATCTGAGCTTGAATTGTAGTTCAGTTGTTTGTTGCCGAGTTTCTCCTTTACAGAAAGCACAGGTGATTGCCCTTCTCATTATTTGTCATGTAGTTACCATACATCTAAAAAACCAAGTGTTTTACCAATTAGTGGATGGCATAAAGCATGGAAATATCAAATTTTCTTCTTTTTATCTTGTTGGAAGTATTTAATGGAAAGACTGACTTTTTGACATTGCTGTGCTAAACTGAAAGTCCATTTTGTTTTGGTAACAGATTATTAGTCAGATTGTTATGCATAAACTTTTACAGAAAACTTGATAAAATTCATGTATATGTTTGAGAATATGACTGCTTAGGTATATTTGGAGGAGCATATTTAGAAGCTACAGTTGCATATATTTTTCTTAAAATAGATATTCTTGGTTTCAAATTCATATTTCGAGTATTCCAGGCCTTTCTTTTTCAGAAATTTGTATCTTTGTTTAGGTAACAAGTCTTGTCAAGAAAGGTGCACGTAAGATAACACTTAGTATTGGAGATGGTGCTAATGATGTTAGCATGATTCAAGCTGCTCATATTGGCGTTGGAATTAGTGGGTTGGAAGGGATGCAGGCAGTAATGGCTAGTGATTTTGCAATTGCCCAATTTCGTTATTTAACGGATTTGCTTCTTGTGCATGGACGTTGGTCCTATCTTAGAATATGCAAGGTCTGAGTTTATGATCCTGAAATCCTTAATCCTCCACTTAGTTGATTCTCTTACAACAATGTGTCATATGTCCCTTTTAAATTGATGATGTTTTTATTGCTCCTGCAGGTTATCACGTATTTCTTTTACAAGAATCTTACATTCACCTTGACCCAATTTTGGTTCACCTTTCATACCGGGTTTTCTGGTCAAAGATTCTATGATGATTGGTTCCAGTCCCTGTATAATGTCATATTTACAGCCTTACCGGTTATCATGGTTGGGCTTTTTGACAAGGTTATTATATGTTCCAAAACCCCTTTAATTTACAATTGTTTATAGTGTTCCATCCTAGAAGTACAAGGATTTGCAGTAAGCTTGAATCTTTGACTTCCTTGGTGACATTAATGGGTGTTTTGCTAGGATGTTGGTGCTTCTCTGTCCAAGAAGTATCCTCAACTATACAAAGAAGGGATAAAGAATGTATTTTTCAAGTGGAGAGTGGTGGCTACATGGGCTTGCTTTTCAGTGTTGCAATCTTTAGTTTTCTACTCCTTTGTGACCGTGTCAAGTGATTGTGGTAAAAATCCATCAGGCAAGATGTTTGGACAATGGGATGTTAGCACAATGGCCTTCACATGTGTTGTAATCACAGTTAACCTGCGCCTTCTGATGATCTGTAATTCAATTACAAGATGGCATTACATTAGTGTTGGAGGAAGCATTTTGGCTTGGTTCTTATTCATTTTTGTATATTCACTTCTACGGGTAAGTCATTTGGATCTCTTCCTTTTTCAATTTACAAAATTATCAGAAAGTGCTAGTCCTGCTCATGACTGATGACCTACTGATATGTATTTTGACATTAACGCAGGAAAATGTTTATTTCGTGATTTATGTGTTGATGAGTACATTCTATTTCTACGTCGCACTTATTCTTGTTCCCATTGTTGCACTCCTCGGTGACTTCATTTACCAAGGGTAAGGTTCAGGAATTTATTTTGAAACACCTGATGGCAAATTTTTAATACATGATCAACATCTTTTATCATTTGCAAATACATTTTGTTCACACTAACCATTAGACAAAATTAGTTTCCATTGAATCCGAAATGCGTTTTGAATCCCCAAACTGATTCCCAAAGAAGATTTAGGTTGAGCTGCGCCGACAAGAAAAGCCCCTTAAAGTTTAGAAACCCCTCATTTATCAAGCAATGCTGGTTTTTAGCTTAAAAGTTTGATGAAGGAATACTATATGAATACTTAGGTTGTAACATTGTAAAGCTTGTTCACCAAATAAACATTTATAAATATTTCAGAGCCAGACCTTAGGAAAAAAATGGTTTCCATACATTCTTTATTCTCTTTATCTTTTTTAACCTTTGATTTTTTCTGTTGTATATTCGTTCATTTGTATCCTTAATTTTTATGTGTTTTGGAGCAGGGTTCAAAGATGGTTCTTTCCCTACGATTATCAGATTGTTCAGGAAATTCACAGACATGAGCCCGATGACAATTCAAGAGCTGAACTGCTTGAAATTGAGAACCGGCTAACACCCCAAGAGGAAAGGAGCTACGCTGTAGCTCAACTTCCACGAGAATTATCTAAACATACAGGCTTTGCTTTTGATTCACCTGGATACGAGTCATTTTTTGCTGCACAGCTAGGTATCTATGCCCCACAGAAGGCATGGGATGTTGCAAGGAGAGCTAGTGTGAGGTCGCGGCCAAAGATACCCAAAAAGAATTAAGCCCTTAAGGTAACTTTGTACAAAAGGTCTTTTATTTTTTCAAAAAATCCACGCCTTGATTTAGTTAAAGTAGAGAATTTGTAAATATGGTCGTGTTTTACTTGTTTTGTTCAACAGGATCTCTTTTTTTTTTTTTGTGGGTGTGTAATTGTTGCTTCTCCAATATATGTCCATGGAGAAACTTAAATGGTTATTAGGGTCATTACTACTGTACAGCTAACCAATTGAAATGAGCATTTTGGTAGTGCATGCTGATTTCAGTTTATGATGTTCGCTAGGATGCCATTTTGTTCCTTCATATGATGCCAAATTTTACATGACTGAACTAATGACCATAATATATTTACTGGAGTTAATACGGTAGAACAAAAACTAGGGTTTGTGATCGATTTAGAATCGGAATTTGGAAAATAGGTAAAGAATCGGGAAGAGATGTTGGAAGAGAAGAAAGGAGTATTCATTGCCAAACTGAAACTCTGTATTAACAACTATCAAACAGCTTTTTCATAGTCTTTAAACACAAGTAGAGCCAATAAATATTAGGCAGATTTACTCTTCATTTACAAATTGAATAGCTTATAGCATCATTTAATTTATAGTTTTTAAGAGAGTGTAGTTGATTATTCTTTTTGCCAATCTTTTTCCAAGATTGCTATAGGAATCTTCTCAATTGAGTCTTGTAAATTAAGAAAAGTAGTCGCAACCTTGTTTAGGAACATATTTCTTTAATTGAGAAACATTAGAGACAATTCTAATTAGCAGATCACTTTTCTATTTTTTGAACACTGTAACATGGATGAGTTAAATTGTGAATATCTCTGTTGTACGTCAACATTGATGATATGGTGGAGTTTGAGAAAAACCAAAATTACCTTGGTTGAACTCTCGACTATTTCTATGTTTATCCGTCAGCTGCTTTATCCAATATTGAATTCGTTCCATATGGAACCCAACTATTCTAAGAATATTTTCTTTATTTGTTAAAGCTTGATTCACCGAGGCAGCTCCTAGTCTCCAGTTAAATAGGGAATGTATCAGGAGGAGGTAAGCTATAAAGTACTTGAAATGATGAATTAATTGCAGAATTAAATATAGTATAAGTCTCTAACGTGTGATTCAAAGCCTCAGTCTGACTCTCCCTTCGAAGACTATATGCAAGAGATAGTTGCAAAGTCACTCCCTAAATTTTGAAGAACTTTTTACAAATCTAACTAGCAAAAATTGACTCTTTGTCACCAGTTATAGTTCGAGGCATTTCATTGGAAAATATGATCAAATAAACACTTGAAATGTACTTCTGCTGAATATGGATGGGAAAGTAGAATGAAATGACTAAATTTGCTTAATGTCTCAACAGCTACCATATAACTACTGATTTTCCTTCAAAAACATGAAACTTCTTATAAAATCAAGTGAGATATTTACACAATACTACTTAATAATTTTTCATTCTAAACATCTTTAATTACTTTAAGCTAGAATTTACATTTCGCATTGTATGTGTATATATAGTTTAGAACTAAGAACCCTCGAAAGAGCATAGGAAGAATGGTTTTCCATTCCATTCTTATAGATAATCTTATAGTCATATCCAACAATTTTGATAACCATCTTTGTTGAAGTAGAGTTGTGATCTACTTGATTATGTATTTAAGACTTTTGTGGTCAGTTTATACCACAAATCTTTTTCCGATCAAGTGGTGAGACCAGTGTTAAATTGTTATAACCAAAACTAACATATTAACAATGTTAAATTTCCATAATTAAAACTAACATATCCTTCTCATAAACAACCAAATGACTATACTTGGAGATAAATCCTTCATCAACACTACTCTAATTCCTTGCTTGAGTCTCACTAATGTTAGGTCGTATCATCGCAATATTCTTAAAAAGCTTTATATGTTCTTCAAGAGTGCAATCAATAACTTATTAATTTGTCTATAGTCCTTTATAAATGTTCTATAATATCTAGTCATCCTAAGAAAATTGTTAAATTGCTAGATATTTGTTGCTAAAATTATCTCAATTTTTTTTAATCGTCGTTAAAAAAAGATCATATATCTTAAGTAAGCATCTACTCTCGTTAGTATATAACATATGCTTTCTCAACACTAACAACGCCTTTTCCAAATGAACCAATTAAGTGCTCACACAAGACTATAAGGCATGTCATCGTAAGATACCAAAACAAATTTCCTTAGATAAAGATTAAAATAACATTCGTTAAAATTCGAAAGGCATTAGTGAGTTCAAAATGCATGACAAAAAACTCACAATATCTTTCATGAGTTTTAAAAGCATTTTGTTTGGATATCATCCTTATTTATCATAATTTGATGATGAATATAAACAAATCTAATCATCTAACAACTCCAGTACGTTGTATATGAAATTTATCTTTATAATAATATTTTTTTAAAAAATAATGCAACTATGACCCTCTTGTAAATTAGTTTAAAATCTCCAATTCTATTTGACTTGATGTCTTCGACTAGACAAGATTCCTGCCCATTCCAATTCTCCATTGGTATTTAAAACTCTTCTAAGTTGCAATAACTATAATAATATTTTTTTAAAAGTAATGCAACTATGACACTCTTCGTAAATTAGTTTAAAATCTCCAATTCCATTTGACTTGTTGTCATCGACTAGACAAGATTCCTGCACATGCCAATTCTCCATTGGCAAATTATTTGCATGGTGTATCCTTTTTTACAATAGATGCCATATATAAAGGTAGAAATTCTTGTAAGAGATTTCATTCATATCTTTGTTCATTGTTGTATAGTGTATAGCTTTTTAGTAACGTAGAAAGACTTGTAAGAGATTTCGTATCTTTGTTTATTGTTGCATAGTGTATAGCTTTTTAGTAACGTAGAAGGAAAGTGTTAAGTGGAAAAGCTCAATGCTATATTGAATTATTGATTCCCTGTTGGCTCATGGAATGGAATCTTTTTTTCTGTAGTAATACCGATATTCTGGGAACATCACGTTAAGCTGTATTGCACGAATCCATAAAGTAAGTGATTTGTATTAACAAGATTGTGCTTCATACAAGAGAAAGGGAACCCCTGTAGTTACTGAAAGCTCCCCACATTTAGTTTTGTCGGCTCAGTAAAAGTCAGGCTTGTCTCAAAAGGGAAGAAGTATCGCATAATTGCTTGGTGGAACTCAAAATCACATCATAAATATTCAGTAACCTTGGCTAAAACAATAATAGAAATATATTAACTGTGTTTATTGTTGAAAAATTAATCGAGATGAAATCATAAACACAATTTGTAATTTCTCCAACGGATTACTTTAATATAATATAACAGGAATTGGAATGAAGTTTATTTAATATTTTTAAACATTTTTCTTCTCTAATAATATTCTTTTTTCAGAAATTAAAAGAATTATATTGATAAGAAAAACTCTTAAAAAGTTATATGTGATACAAGAAACACCTCTTAGTCAACTCAATTACAAAAATATATTAGTTCTTGTACACTTCATTTGGAGCTTGGAGACCAGTATATTTTATAGTGGCAGCAACTATTTCTATTCAGTACAACATCATCTCGAGGGAAATTTCAGCTTCCAGAACAGAAATCTAGGACTGGTGCAGAATCTTGCTAGCATCATCTACCTGTCCATCTCCTTAATATGCTTGTTATTACTTGGCTAATACTAATGTTTGTTGTTAAAAATTCTTTCATCCCTTCACATCTAAAGAGCATATGTTCCAGAGTTTACTTCTATTTTGAATAGTTTGTAGTCTTCTTTTTCTAGATGTTGTCTTTTAGATTCCTGTAAAACTTTATGCTCCCAGTCATTATCATTGTAATAATGATTGCTCATATCTTGGGTTCTCATCTATAATCCTTCGGAGTAGTTACATTTAAAAATTAGGTGATCTCTTGATTCACGTTCAGTGTTGCAGAGTTTGCATATTGAATTCAAGCTCAAAGGACTCATGATTCTGTTAAGAGTAGTCAACCTTTTCTTGATAGTGAGCTACATGATAAAGGATAGTTTAAGAGGAGTTTGCTTACACCATACCAGCTTCCGCCAATGTATTTGGCTGACAAGTTCCTAAACACTTGATAACAAGATTGATTGGTGAAGAGAAAAGTATTTCTTAGCCACCTTATGTTGTCCTTTGATGAAGTTGTCAATAACAAGTCCAATTGTTCAATCTCTAATAATATCAACAGTCTAGAGAAAATAGAACTCCAACTCTTGAGAGAGATTAATAGCTATCTTTTGTCCTTTCCTTTCATAGGGAAAGATTAGGGTTTCTTAAATACTTAATTAAAAATAATTCTTAACTAAAATGAAAGTCTAACTATAATTATAATTACCATTATAATTATAATTTAATCTTAATAAATTAAACATCTCATATTTGATCCCAAAAATTTCTTAAATTTTACTAATTAAGTCTAATGTAATTTAAATTAATTCTCTCTTTAATTATTCTTTATATGTGACTCATTAGATTTCTAATATGTTGACAATGATTATAAGTTATAATTTTAATTCATAATTTAGATTAGATAAATTAAAACTCCTTTTAATTTATCTTTAATTTTTCAATTAAATAATTTCTAATCATAAATCTAGATTGACATCTAACAACAAATTATGACCATCTAAATATTAGGCATATCAAAGTAGTTTGACTTAATCTATCTATGTATAACTATAATGTATAATTCAATTATTTCATCATCTAATATTTCAATAAGACATAGAGTGTCAAATTATTGTCTTATATTTAAATCCAATCATGTTCATTCTAACTAATTAGTAATTACTTTATAACTGATGTATGAAAACAACTTTTCAAATCTCAATTAACTATAGTTTGAGAATTTCTTAAATCATTATTAATTAAGAACAATAGAACACTTCCTCTAATTAATTTAGGTTAATAAATGTTTATTGATTTACTCAACTTTCTTCATATAATCTATACTATATCCAAGTACTACCGACTGATCTTTTCTAGATGGAACAGGTTATAGGTAGCATTAAAATATAATAATGACATTTGAGATACTTCAGTAATATCAAATTTAAGGATTAACTATACAACCATCATAATGAGGAATTTCAAAGACGCACAAATAATGCTTTATTTAAAATCCTAATAATCAAGCCATATATTTGTTTAAGTATCACTATACTTTAATTTAAAATAATTTACTTTTTTTACACAAAAAATAATGAGTTTTACCTTGCTATTAATATCCTGTCTTTATGAAACTATAATTATAAACAATTTAAAAATAATAAGTATATGTATAAATCTCATAATTATGATC
>JANIHY010000001.1:3901245-3917866 GCA_027479065.1 Erythroxylum brevipes
ATTATACATTATAAAGTATTTATCATTAAATAATTTATTTAACATGTGATTTTAAGATAAACTTAGATCTACCTAAAATTACTCACCAGATTCTCGTTTATTAATCTATTTATCAAGTCACACACATTTATCTTATCTTTTTATTAGAATAATGGTGGCAAATATTTAACGTGGTGGAAGTCATCGATTCGAGCCTAATTATCCCTAAACTCAATGTAAGTTTTTCTATTTTGACTTACTTCTTACCGTCGTGATTGAATGAGAATGGATAAGAGGCGCGAGGGGTGTGGATGGCTATATTTTTTGGAGCGAACTCTAAGCGACTATGAAGCGCATTGATATAAGTTATGCCTTGAAATGAAAGACAATTCCGAATCCGCTTTGTCTACAAACAAAGAAGCTGTAAGTAATGCAACTAAGAATCTCATGGAGAGTTCGATCCTGGCTCAGGATGAACACTAGTGATATGCTTAACACATGCAAATCGGACGGTAAGTAGTGTTTTCCAGTGGCAGACAGGTGAGTAACGCGTAAGAACCTGCCCTTATATAGAATTTTTTTTTATGATATTCATTTATGTACCTAGATTATTTAGTCTTATGTAATTTTTAATTTAATTCATTATAACTATATCATATCCAGCTAATTGAAGGATAATATATAACCACCGAACTAAAGCTTGACTCGAGGCCCAACTAATTTACAGAACAAAATAACATTTCTTTGCTTCTAAAGCAAAATGATGTCATTTTAAGCCATGAACATTGTTTATGAGATGAAGCAAAACTATGTCATTTTACACTTCAATTTCTCAAAAAATAAAACAATATTGTTTTATACTCATAGGTTTATTTCTCTTTTAATTTTCTTCCCTTCCCCACCGACTAACACTATAATCACTTTCTCTCTCTATTCTCTCTCTCTCTCTCACCATCATCGTCCCTCACTGTCACTTACGCCTTCGCCATGCCAGTTGCCACTCGTTACCCCTTCGCTTTCCAGTCATGGTTGCCCCTTTAGCTATCCTTTTGCATCGTCCCCCTGCTACCTTGCCATTGTGTTTTTTAGTTTATCTTCATCACCCACCCATCAAGGTAAAGTTCCTTCGTTATATTTTGATTGAAGATTGAAAAGATTGAAGATTGAATTTATGAAAAAATGAATTTTCTGGGATTGTTAGTGTTACTATCAACGAGGTTTTTTCCCAAACCTGCACAGTTACTTACATGAGCATGTATGTGACTTTGCAAGTTATCGTGTAAGTCCAAAAAAAGTACATAGTGTCTTCTATAGTCACTTACACGTTGAAAACATATAAACGCCTATGTATGTTTGTGACATGATCATAGTGGCAGTATGTGACTGTATAAGTCATTGATAACTGATTATGATTATGAATAACACATGTATTCAATTATGATTATGAATAACATATACATTTATATCTTGATTGTTTCATATGGATGAACATATTCCCTTAGTAGGAAGTTGTAATATAAGGTTCCGATCATGTATCTCATACATAATATATATCAAATATACGCAATGGAAAATAACACGGAACCTAAAAAAATAGATATTGTTGGACCCCACACCCCACTCGTAGGTGTTTGCGGGTTATATCGCGGCATGTGTTTGCAGGTGATACCGCGACATCCAACCTTAATCAGTTTTGTTCCCTCTGACCTCAGGTGAGTTCTAGGCCTCGAACCCAAGACCTTAGGGTTTTGTTCCACTTTGCATGGACGCCTCTCACCATTGAGTTAGTTCAGTCACTGTTCATTTGGCAATTTTGGACAGAACCTTTGGGAGGGTTTTTCACCCCTTTAGAGTTTGTTTTGGTTTTTCCATCCTCATAGAACATGTAGATTATCTTTTCCCCTTTCCAATGAGTTATAATTTGTAATTATTGGAGTTAAGAATAAAAAGTTATAAGGTTAGAAAGATTATAGGTACTGTTCATTTGGTCAATTTACTGTTCCATTGGTATTTTTATAGGTAGAAACTTTGAGGGTGTTTTTACCTCTTTAAATGACTAAAATGACTTTTTTACTCTTCATGAAAATTTTAAATTATCTCTTTATCTTTCCAACGAGGTAAAATATGACATTTTTAGACTTGTGTGCTAAAAGATATGAATTTACAAACTTTTGGCATTGTGTAGGAAAATTTGAGTTTGGGCTGAAACTTTGAAGCAATTCTTAATCCCCTTAATGGCCAAATTAGTTCTTAAATCCTTCTAGGAAATTGTAGAGATTCTTTTAAACTTTTTATTGATATCAAATTTTCGAAATTCGGGTTTCGGGGTGAAAAGTTATTAAATTTTAAAGTTAGAGAAGTTTTCATTAGTTTTAAAAAATTGAATTTTCAATTTGGAGGAATTAAACCCCGTTTCCTATTTTATTCGTTTCTCCTCCGTTTGATTTCTGATTTTCACGATTTTCAAAGTGTTGGATTTTTTTAAAAAAATTTATACCCCTTTTTGGTAAAATGAGAGTGTCGGGTTTTGGACGGACTTTACGGATAATATTAAAGAGAGTCAATTACGTGACGGTTTTGAATGTAATTCCGCTTTCTGGTGATTTTGTGAGCTATAGAGATCCGATTGAGGCGATTTCTTATTCTAATTGACCTAGAGATGTGGAATTTCATTTTAGCTTAGGATTTGGATTTAGTTATGGGCCCTAAGTAGATAAATTTTATTGGGAGATAATTAGGGTGAATTTATCAAGTTTTGTTCGGAGGACGTTAAATTAAGCTCGATTTGAGGTTTCTTTCGTGGTGAGGAATTCTTCCTTCGTGAGATGCGCGTCCAGATGTCACGTAGGACGTCAGACACGCGACTCACCGGGGAGGGGTTCCAACAATAGTAGCTTTCGAGATCTCACAATTTGCCTCATCACCTTCATGTTGTTCATCTAATTAACAGATTGAGTTTAGTTTATAAAGATATGTTGAATTGTATTCGTTGAGTGATCATCAAATTAAGGTTTAGTACAGTGAACCTCAGTTGTTTCTTTTACACAACTAACTCTCTTCAAGCTATGTCAACATTAGTCATCTCATTTTGGCTCCACTCCTGAGTTGCCTCATCAATACAATTGACTCCATTAAGACACTCTTGCATTGATCTTATCAGTGATGTCCCTTTCTATAATCATTTCAATGCCCTTCCTTACCTTCTTGCCATCATCACTTCTATCCTTTATTTTCATTCATTCCTTATATTATCTTGATTTAAAAGATCTACTAGGAGTGCACCAATCTTTTTTGTGTTGAGCTAGATCAAATCTCCAAGAATAGGTAGCTGAAACTTTATCCTTGAAAAGGTTATCATGCTCATTTATTCTTATCAAATGAACGGTATTAGGAAGACATTGTTTGATATCCACTATGACTACAAATCCTAGCATTGTGGATTCTTTTGATTCTAGTTATTGTTTTATAAAGACAGATAGGTTTCCCTATAAAGCTTGCAAGATAACTCAATCCTTTTATGGTCCAATACTTCAAGGGAATGTTATCTAGCTTTGCTTAAGTTTTTACAACTTGACTCATAGCTCCTAGAGATATCCTTCTTAATTTGGACAACATATTACAGTATGTAATAGTGACTCTCAAAATCAATTTGGTTTGTAAAAAATTTGCACAACTTAAATAATTAATCTTATCTCTAGTTGTAAGTCTTTGGGTTTGTCATGAGCTATATGACAAAAATGTGAACTCATTCAAGTAAAGCATAGTATGCATCTTAACCAAATATGATTACCAATATATAATGTATATATCTTAGCCAATTATAGATACATTAACGTCAAACAAGATTAACAATGTTTGGTAAATATGTATTCAAGTAGGGAAGAAAATTAAAAAAAAAACATCTTTGTTGTTAAATATTTGTAATCTAGGACCCTTTTGGATAAAGGCCCATGAATGAGGCCCTTCTAAAGGGATTGGAGAATTCCAAGAAAAAAGAAGTTTAATAAGTCCGGATGATATAATATTACGGTCTAATTATCCCATATCGGTAATAAAAGAAGCTGATATAGAATTTATAAGCTTATGAGCTCTCTCACCCTTCAAGCAATCTTTTAGTGTTGATTCTCTCATAAGACCTGTAACAATTGGCTTTTGAGATTGGTTCTCTCATAAGACCTGTAATTGGTATCAAAGCTAACACCACTCCTTCAAATCCTCGTGTCATGCCCACGAGTGGTGACATCGGCATTGCAATATTTGCCCGGAACTAGAAAAGATCTAGCGCACAGCCAACTCGTGGGTATGTAGGTAGTGATCATAGACGGAGCCACCCACTGGGCTCCCCAAAAATTTTAAAAAATTATATATATATAAAAGGGCGGAATTATTTGACGTTCAATGGTGTATTGGGCCCTTCAAAATTTAAAAAAATTAAATATTTGAGTCCTCCTATCTTAAATTTCTAGATTCGTCACTAATAATGATACCATTATAACAATGTTCGCCTTAGACTAAAAAAGGTCCGGTGCATAGCCAGCCCGTCGATGCTTGGGCTACAAAACGTGGTGGAATATTACAATCTAATTGTCCTACATTGGTAATAAAAAAAAAATTGATGTGAAATCCTTTAACCCAGCTTTTAGGATTGGTTCTCTCGTAGAACCTCTAAGATATAATTTGTTAACAAATTCCTAAGTCAACAAATGCATCTATAACAATTGTTCAATACTATCAAACATGCTCTCGTTTAGAATGCGCTGAGAATTGAGATTACCTTTATTTAATAATATTAAGGGGATTGGTCTGTTCAAAAATGAGGGGCCGAGACTGACACGTGGCGACTTCTCACCGATTTTGACTCGGCGGAGCCACCAGGGAGAGAAATTTCTCGTTCCCACAGGAGCCAATCAGACGCCTTCAATCAATACACCAAGCCTCCAATTTGGCAGCCATTTCATTTGCATTTAGAATTTCATTTCACTCTGAAAACCTTAATTTCCATTCTCCAATAATCAAATATAAGATGAAAAAAAAAATAAAGCACATACACATACTTGCTCTCTCTCTTCTCGCAGGAGAACAAGTTTAGAAAGACAAGAGACAGGCCGATGAATGACCGACGTATCTCCTGAACGACTCGTTTCGTGCCTCCACGAATCCGTGTACCGGATCTGCTAGAAACGCTTCCTTTCTTTTTTTGGTGTAATTTTCTGATTCTGAATACGGTATCCGACCATTTGTTGATCGGATACGATGCCGTCTCACGGAGATCTGGACCGTCAAATCGACCACTTGATGGAGTGTAAGCCGCTCGCGGAGGCGGAGGTGAAGACGTTGTGTGATCAGGCAAGAGCTATTCTGGTGGAGGAGTGGAACGTGCAGCCGGTGAAGTGTCCGGTGACGGTTTGTGGCGATATTCACGGCCAGTTCTACGATCTCATCGAGCTGTTTAGAATAGGAGGAAATGCACCTGACACTAATTATCTTTTCATGGGAGACTACGTAGGTCAGTTTTATTCCTCGATTCTTCGTTTTGAGTACTTTTGACGGGTTTTGCCTCCACTTGGATATTCTAATTTAATCAATTAGGAAATGGATGTTAGGAGCAAAAACCGATGTAGCTAGTGGTGAAGCAATTGGAGTTTATTGTTGTTGATGTACTCTTTGATCTATTAGAATGTTAGTTGCATCATCCGGTTTGTTCTCAGATCTGTAGAGCTGGTGATATTCTGGGATGATGATGCTCTGGAGAATAATTCTTTTGTTTCTGTTTTAATCTATTTATTAAGAGCTGAGTTTTCATTTTTAGTCCAAATTGTCCCGTGTGGTTGTCCATTTTTTAGTCTTTCTGATTCACCGATGGTTACTATTATTGGTTCTGAGTGTATTTTTGTTGCTGCTTCTTTGGAGTCTGGAGCAACACATTCCTGCAATCATCTTGTGATAATGTCAGGTTTATTAATGCAGATCGTGGTTACTACTCGGTAGAGACAGTCACACTCTTAGTGGCGTTGAAAGTACGTTATAGAGATAGAATTACAATTTTGAGAGGAAACCACGAAAGCAGGCAGATCACTCAAGTGTAAGATTATGAAGCCTCTTACCTGATTTGAGTTTTGCTATTAACAAAAGTATGTGAATGCGATAGTGTTCAGGGAACAAAAGAGGTGGATTTATTCTTTTTAGGTTGACAAATTTTCAGTATTTTCATCAACCAATATGTGAATGCGATAGTGTTCAGGGAACAAAAGAGGTGGATTTATCCTTTTTAGGTTGACAAATTTTCAGTATTTTCATCAACCAATCTAAATTGTACTATTATATTTTTCACTCCTAATTCTAGAATCTTCTTTTGGAACTATTTCGGGAAATGAGGAAGTTTTGTACCTGCTTGCAACTTTGTACTTCTAGCATGGTCTTCCACTTTTGAAAATCCTAGTCCATGTTATAGAATAAACAAAGTCAAACAAGCACATCTATTCTGAAGGCAAATGATAAGTTGGAAATTATTTGGACTTATAAGGAATCACAAACGTGTATTATACAAAATGAGAAAAAGAGGTGCTGATTCTTATTCAGCCCATGTCTTGTGGAATATGCTTCATGAATTTAAGTTCTTTATATCTTGACCATTTTGCCCCTTCATCTGTTCTTTTTACCTTTCAGAGGTGTATGCTCAAGTCGTTTTGATAACTGTTGCACATATCGGTATTCTGCAATATGACTGTCTGGCAGTGGCATATATTCTTTGAACATGTGTTGTGTATCTTGTTGGTGATTTATGTGATGCCAATTATCATACACGTTGGTGATATGCTCAGTCATGCAAGAGTGGGACTAGGGGAGTGAATTGTAAATAATTCAGGTTGCAAATGAGTCTTGACTGTAGAAGCGCTTGTTTACCCTGCTGAGCACTCCTTTTCACTAGCAAAAAGTGTTAGTAAGTCTCTTGTCACCGAAAGAATCTGTTATGGTGGAAATTGGAGTTGGAAGGCCGAGCCCTACTGTGTTTTCATTTTTCATTTGTTTGATAACAAAAGTGGGGAAAATCTAGCTGAAGCGAGAGGATGGAGCTATAGATATCCAGTTCGCCCCTGTCATTTGCAAGTTTTGAGTCTCCTCATTACTTGTTTTGTTATCTTAATATATTTATTCACAGTGTTATCACCTTTCTTGCAATTGCAGGTATGGATTTTACGATGAGTGCTTGAGAAAGTATGGAAATGCCAACGTGTGGAAGTATTTCACTGACCTTTTTGATTATCTACCTCTCACTGCCCTCATTGAGAGTCAGGTATCAGTCATAAACCTTACAGAATATAAGGGGTTTGCTCGATTTAATTGTTTAACAGGGTAGTAAATTGTTTCTCTTCTCTGTTTAGATCTTCTGTTTGCATGGAGGGTTGTCTCCATCTCTGGATACACTAGATAACATCCGAGCTCTGGACCGTATCCAAGAGGTATCCTCTCCCTAACATCATGTATGAGCATCATTGCGTGATTGAGATCGTAATCATTAATTCTTTTATTCATATTAGAACACATTTCTCCTATCCTACACTCTCTAGTTGGCCAAGGAATTGTATGCTTTAACCTTTATGGGTAGTGAAATTGCGATATAATCTGGTGATTCATTTCATTGAAGATATGCTTAAATCTTGCCAATTAAATTGTGTTAAAAATAAAAATCATCTTTGATTATTTTTGGTTGTGCAAGTAGGTCCCACATGAAGGACCAATGTGTGATCTACTGTGGTCTGATCCAGACGATCGTTGTGGGTGGGGAATATCTCCCCGCGGTGCTGGGTATACGTTTGGACAGGATATAGCTTCTCAGTTCAACCATACGAACGGGCTCAACCTTATTTCACGTGCTCACCAGCTTGTGATGGAGGGCTACAATTGGTGCCAGGTGAACCAATCCTCACAAACTCTTTAACTCCAATACTTATCTTCAAACTGAATTCACCGGTGAAATATAATTAACATAGAAAATATAAATTAGGGTGGTTTTATTTATTTTACCTTGTAACAAAGTAATCTCTTTCGAGAATTAGACTAATAAAGATGAAAAAAATAAAAAGAACAATGGAACCTGTCAGTTAGCCACGCAATGTTTTTACCTAATTATTGACATACGAATAAATAATCAGCAGAAATTGAGTTTGTATATTGTAAACATTTTTTCAACAGTCAAAAAGTCTGAAGCGTTATTTTAGCCGTCCACAAGTTTTTTGCATATCTTAAATTCTGTTGTTTTGAGCCTTCAGGAGAAAAATGTGGTTACCGTATTTAGTGCTCCCAATTATTGCTACCGGTGTGGGAATATGGCGGCAATTCTTGAGATTGGGGAGAATATGGAACAGAATTTCCTACAATTTGACCCTGCTCCTCGGCAAATTGAACCCGACACCACGCGCAAGACTCCTGATTATTTTTTGTAATTTTCATATTTATGTTGCAAGGCTGTTTGTAATCGTTGTTTGCTGCCTGTATCATCACTGTAGATGTGTCTTTTTATACAAATATAAATATAAAGAGGAGTTTTCGATGTTTTGAGTTGAGAGCAACACCATTTTCGAATCTATTTGACGCTGCTGTTGAACTGCTGTTTTGTTTATATCAACTATACGGAAAACTGACTGAAAAGGCAATGTTTCTTATGCAACTTTCGAATGCAAGGAGGCGGTAACAATGTCGAATATGTTAATTTGATGACAGAGATCAGTTGTTTTTCTAAAATGTTCTTTTTAGATTATCATGCTTGCATATAACATAAAATTTTCGTTCTTATGAAAAGCTAATTCAAGACACCAACCCATCAGCAATGGGGCCTTGTTTCATAATTATTGTAGTTAAAACCATAAAATAAATTCGTACTTCTATAAATCTACTTTTCATATTCATATACTGATATTGTCGAATTCACAACATAATAGAAGACTAGAAAATATAACCTCTAACAACATTTAGCTAAAGTTGTAAACTTTAATTGTAATTTCTACTAATCGAAAACAAAAAAATAAAAATAAGTTGATTAGTATTCAAGTGAAGATAATAAATTTAAATGTATTTAATTTTTTAGAATTTTTTAATTTAATATTAGATCTTCAAATATTTTTAATTCTTTGATAACTTTCAAATTTTGTACAAACTCAAAAGTCAAAATATTGCCTCGATTAACAAAGCACAATTTTAATACACTTGACCAGTCAGCCAATGTAATTTTAATTCAACTCAAATCTAATTTTTTATATACCCAAGTTTTTTTGACACTCTTCAAATTCATTTCCCTTTTTCTTTTTTCCCTTCACTCTCCGTCTCTCTTCTATACTTTCAGACAAGAAAGCTTTAAACCAGCGACTAACAACTTCCTCATCATTCAGACAGTATCTTCCGGTTCAGATCTTCTGTACCCAACCCCCTGTTCTAATCCTGTTATCCGTCAAAAATGACGACATTTTAAGTATAAACAAATATAAAACGACATCGTTTTTTAGCGTTGAACAAAGTTTGAACAGGATTTTTAGGTACAGACGATCCGGTACCGTCATCTTCAATGACAACTCCTCTTCCCCTATTCTCTAGTTCCTTTTACCTTCCAAATTTCCCAAAGCCACTTTTATCAGAGTATGAGGAAGAGCTATTTGAGGAACTTCCAGCCGCAGGAATTCCTGTACCAAGACCGACTTGTACTAGTTGATGGCATTGGGATTGGATTCAAAGGTCTAAAAATAAAAAGATCTCCATTCCATTCTGTACTACTCTTCCCCACCGCACATAGATCCGACATACCCATAGAAACCGTGAGCTTTACTTTCAAATTTAGCCTCCATAAATTAAGCCCAAATAACCAAAAGATACAAAATTTATCATAAGCTACCAACAGTAAATTAAAAAATCTATAAAAAAGGATAAAAAGGAACCGAGATAAACTAAAAACCAGTTCCACTAAAAGATCAGAGCTTAAACTAATCTTCATTCCTTCCCGACATGTCCAAAAACAGAACACAACGACAAGCAACACACATGACACATCCGAAATAACACTACCTGTCCTTTCAATCACCCCACTTGAACAAAGACCAAAAAGTGGACATCAACAACTCCATGAAGAACTTAACTCCCGTTTGATGACTCTAATCATTTCAAAGAAGCACTTCACAAGTTTGCTCTTGATAAAAGCAGAGAATTGATTTTTACTAAAAACACCAAACAATTTGTGAGAATCAAATGTGCAAAACATATATACTACGAATGGTAGTTTTCAAGTAATTATTTTTAATTTTTTTGGTTATTGTCATAATTGTTTAGACATCATTAGTATTGTGGACTGATTACTCACATATAAGAAAGACAAAAGAGAGAAATGGGGATGAATTTGTAGAGTGATAAAAAAAATTGGGATTAAAAAATTATGGTTTTGCCTAAATAAAGTCACGGTGTTCACTAAAAATGTGTTTTGTTAGCAATATCAACAAATAACTAACGAAGGCAATATTTGATCTGGACTGCATGAGTTGTAAAACCTGTAACTAAATTAAAAAATTTTAAAAATTAAATACTGAATTGAAAAAATCTAAAAAAAAGTGCTTTAAAATTTGTTATCCCACTCAAAGTTTAACAAATTTTAAGCATTTAATGCTAAAATGTTACTTAATCATTATCTTTTCTCAAAGTACAACTTATTGAGATTGTAAAGCACATTGTCTACGAAATAATGAATCTCTATCATAAAGGAAATTAGTTAAAAATTTTGATTATGGCATTCTCAAATAAAAAACTTGAATATCTTAAAACAGAATAAAAATAATAAACTTGAATATGCACAAATACAATATGAAACTCTATGTTCATATCTGCTATACAAATCAAACTGATATAAACAAAGTTTTTAAATTTTATTAAACTAAGAGCTTCTGCGACTATATGCTAAATTATAAAGAGTAACTAAATTTAAATTCTAAAAACATTGAACTCATAGAAAGAGTAATTAAATTCAAATTCTAAAAAATTGAACTCGTAAAATTTAAAGTTTAATATATCAAATTTAAGTTCAAACATTTTTCTTGAAAATCACAATTTTTATATTAATGATTGAGCTTAGTATCTTAAAATGATATTTACTTCGTGCAAAATGTTCTTCACCTAGGGATGCCTGACAAGAACTTATGATTATTATCAACTCATAAACTCTAACAATCAATAGCTAGAACCAAAAAATAAAAATTGAGCGGTAAACAATCAAATTCTTGACCAGAATATTCAACATCGAAATCCCTGTAACCTTGCCTTATACAAAAATTAATTAATTAATTCAGAAGCAAAATGTGCAAGGAGAAAAGTTTTAGAATCTTCATTTAATGACGACCAAACAGAGATTGGGCATTGTGGTGATAGGGTCAGAAGACATCGAGTGCAGACAAATCAAAAGTAAGGCTATTACTAAATAAATAGAGTTTTTTCTTTTCTTTTCTGGCTTACCAGATGCTTCATCTGCTTTCTTAAGGCAACTAAGATGTTTTACAAAATAAAAGATAAAGCCAATTAAATCATCAAAGAAAAAGGACTGAAAAACGGCATGTTCTGATCTAAAACCTGGAATTTGTCTGAAACCTCCCAGCTCCAACTCCAGGCATGGTAGCACTTCGCTTTCTTCGAAAGTACATGGCCGATCCACTCATGATCAATAAACAAAAAACAATTCCCTGTTCAGGGGATTCACAGATTAGCATCATGGCTCACATTTAGTTATAAGAAAGGCTGCTTTTAAATGAAAGAAAGGAAAATAAACTCTGAACAGTATCAACATTTTCTGATCTGAACAGTATCAACATTTTCTGAGAAGTATTACAAGATGAAAAGATGAAAAACGGTGCTCTAAACAATCCACTGAACTTATTATGTAAAAATCAGCATCTTCACAGAAATTACAGATTTCCAGGTTAAACTCCTTTTATTCTTTTTAAATTATGCAGAAATTTATCATCACCCTCTCCCATCCATCAGTCAGCAATTCTCTAGTATTAGTATCTGATCTATGAAAAATTTAGAATTATCAATAGCACAACTTCCAGATGCGGTGAAGAGGCCATAACAAGGAACTAGCATACCTCAAAACCAATTACTGATAACTTCTCTTCATTAGCCGTTGGTAAACAACTTCTATACATAATATAAGTTTGTGATACACCTTGTGTTGCTGGTGTATCACTTCGTAAATTCCTATGCTTTCTCACTGCAGTATCATATAATGTTACATGAGGACTTGCATCGTCGTCGGAAGAAATCTCTAAAGCAGATCTGCCATCTTGATGTTTCTTTCCATCTTCAGCCTTCACCTCATCTTTAATTTCAACACATTTGAAAGGGATGCGATAGCCAGTCTCGCTGCACATATATTGATCATCGTTCTGCAAGAAATAGAAATCAATAGCATTACACTACTTAACAAAGTAATTTATGTTATTAGAAAAACTACATACAAATCTAAACAATACACTAAGGATCATTAAATAATAAAAGTGCCATATACTTAAGCTTCAAGCACAAACAGATCGTACACTTGTCATACATGTATAACAAAAATATACATGAAGCTAGACAATGATTATCAAATGTCAAATACTATGATAACATGATATAAGACAACTTAACTATAACTCGGGTTACAAATTCTTCCTCTTTTTTCTTTTATTGATAAACTAATGTATCATAAGCTCAATTTTATGACCAATAACCAGACTTACATTAACAACAAAAAGTACTCAATTAATCATACTCACCTCAGAGGATTTACAAAATCTGATTCCTACTTTCCAATTTAATCTTATTTTCTATTTCACTAACAACCAAATCATAGGATCATCTAAATCAAATCAAATCCAACATCCACAAAAAGTGATCAAAAAACAGACGAAGTGAGATGAATAGATCCACAATTCCTGCGATAAATCCAATTATTATACCTTCTCAGAGTACTGACAGGAAACACAAGGACCGGAAACAGAGCAATCGTAAGTACGGTTAGTACCGCGCGGCGTCTCTTTGAAACTGAGAAGAAGTCTCCGGGGACCGTTCCTGCCTCCAAAACAAATTAAATTACAACTTTAATCACAAAAACGGCGTAAACAACTTCGTGAATCTCAAAATCTACTATGCCAGAGACAGAAATATAATTAAAGAAGAGATTTAGTGGTCACCTACTGGCCTGATCCAAGGCGGTAACGGAGGAATCGGGAAAAGATGCGATGACGAGAAGGAAGAAAACCAGAAGAAGTAACTCTGGCAATTTCCGATGCATTTTTGTTTTGTTTTGATAAATGAAAATAACTACCTACTTGTTTTGTTATTGTAATGGACCAGTTGTGATTGGGCTAATATTTACAATTGGACCCAAAATTGGAATTCTTATTCTGTTTAATTCTGTAAAACAAACAAATGTTACAAATTTTATTTTTATATTAAAAATTGAGTTGGTACTTTCTTTTTTGGAATCTCTATAATGGAAAAATAAAGAACACTAAAGTAATAAATTATGTTCTATAATGTGAAAACTGCCCATAGGCGTGTTTATTTGATGTCTTGGTCTTTTGAAAAATCTTATCCAATATTTTAAAAACCAAAAGTTAAACTAATAAAACAAAAAAATTTAAGGTTTAAAAGGTTAAACCGATATTAAATCGTCATAAAATCAGTAAAAGATTAAATAAAACTAGAGAATTTGAAATATGATTGAATAAAAACTAAATTGAAAAGTTGTGAAACTCAAGATCTTTATGATTGAACCAATTAAACCAATTGAGTTTTTTTAATTATTGTTCTTATCTAACTGCTAATTTTTTTCTATTATATTAGATATACACTAAAACAAGTTTCCTTTTTATCTTTTTAATTTAATGATGCAACTCTTCTTTCTCACTACACCCTTGACAAATTTTAATTGTTCTGCTATTATGGTTTCATCAAACAATTATTTAGTGGTAAATTAATACTTAAAATTGGGTTTAGTTGGGAAAATTTTCCCTTTATCCATTAATCATATTTTAATTTAAGCATATGTTAAATGATATTTTGTGTTTTAATACAAACTTTATTTTTAGAAACATTTGGAATAAATGTTTTAAAACAATGATTCTCCAAAGACTCATATACTTGGTACAAAAAGCTTTATCAGTACCATCCTTGCTTCTAGCTGACCAACTCAATCCCAGTTTTTCTCTTGAATTTGTCCTCAAGAATGCTAACTTTCTAGTGGCTTTTGTCCAAAGCCATAAACATCACCTTTCATCCAATTCAGATTCTTTGTATCATTTAACCTATTCCAACTATGTTTCCCCCTAAAATGACATCGTTTTATGTGTAAACAAACCTAAAATGATGTCATTTTAAGGTATAAACAGAATTAGAATAGGTTAAGTGGTACAAAGGATCTGATACCGCCTTTCACTCATGTTAATTCTCTGTCCCGAAGTGGCTTCCATACCCTAAAAGGACATTAAACATACACTCTACTTGTTTTAAAAACGCCTCCCTTACAAGAAGAAGATCATTGGCAAACATCAAATACAAAATGAAAGATCCTATGTGTGTAACCTATTAGGTTCTCGATTATATTGACCATTTGAATTAACACTTAATTTAAGTAAGCCAAGAGCGGTATCTAGCAACACGTCATGATCTTCAATTGACCAAAAAGTCAGTGGTTTGACTACAAACCCTTCTATACACGATGTTGCCATACAATTTGTCTTTTTACCATCTATACCCCACTTAGTTTAAAGTATAGTCAAAATGTCAACTCACACTAGACTGACTACGTCACATCTAGTCTAAATGATATTAGATCTTGTCCTGAGGATCTTATTACCCTATGTATCATTGAAGACTTTCTTCATGACACATATCTACGCTGGCTAGAGATTCCTGAGTAATGACCCTGACAAGATGCCATAGACATCATCTCTTTCTATCAAGAGTGGTGAATCCTTTATTGACAACTTAATTACCTCCGAATACCTCAAGCTGTACCCAAACACCACCCTATGAGTAACCCTTGAAATACATTGATGAATAGAGTCAAAACATAAGAATGATGAGAATATCATCATTGACACTAGAATAGAATATCCATATGATTGTCTCATAATAGGTCAATCCAATGTACTTATTACCCTTAGTAAGCATCTACATGTTAACTCTAAATAACTCATGTCTACAGCCTATAAGATATACTGTTTAATCCAATCAAGGAGTATAATATGTGCTAGTCTATTAGGATTAATGATATCCCATCTTATTAATCCTATGACTAGGAAAAGTTTAGTTACTAATATAATTACACATGATAGGAATCTCAATATCATGATCTCATCATGATTTCCTCTATGTTATGTGTTGTATCAAGGACTTTATTAATTCAATTTAAGATCAACATCAAATTCATAAATTATGGACATCGAAATAATGAAAATGCCTTTATTAATCATAAAATAATTTGTACAATAAGTACTAAAGATGATTGCCTTTACGAAATAATGAAAATGCCTTTATTAATCATAAAATAATTTGTACAATAAGTACTAAAGATGATTGCCTTTAGAGCAATTCTCTAAGATAATGGTTGTCGGTGAAACCTTTTAAGTTGAAGTTCTATGTCTTGCAAAACCAAATTCTATAGTTCTTAGTTCCTGCCAAGTAGTGTAAAACTCTCTTTGTCTCTTCAAAATGATGACCCATTGGATTATGCATAAATTGAGATAAGACACAAACAAAATAAGCTACATTAGGTCAAGAATAAGTAAGATAAATTGATCTTCCAACCAAACTTCTTTAGGCTCTTGCATCTGTCAATCTCGCGTTATCATCCGACTTCAATTTCTCATTGATATTTATTGGCATTGCAACAATCTTGCCCCCTTTATATTGAATTTCTTCAGTGTGTCCTCCACATAGTTCCTTTGCAACATGAATATTCCTTCCTGATATGAATGATTTCCAATCTTAAAAAATATTGTAATTCTCCCAAATCATTCATATCAAACATCATTTTTACTGATGCTTGAAATTCATGTATAAGTTGAAAGGATAAGTTAGTATAGATCATATTGTTAACATAAAGACTCACGATGAGTAAGTCATCTGTACCTTATCTTTATACATAAAGAGTTGGCTTATAAGGACTCCTTTCAAACCCATTCTTGTGGAAAAACTCTTCGATCTTACTGTACCAAGCACGTGGTGCTTGTTTAGGTCTGTAAAGAGCTTTTTGTAAATGAAGTACCTTGTCTGTAACATCCCGTTACTGTTATTAAGGGCATTCTGGTAATTGGGTCATACTGATAGAATTCACTGCACATACTGATTGAGCATATTACTGGCCTCTAATTATAGAGAAACAGGTCTACTGCATATGCATAGATATATATTCATAAGTACATGCATTCATGATTTTTCGGTATTTAATTGTAAATTAGGATTGACTAGAAATTGACTGGGTTGTGAATCGAATACTGACTGAACTGACTGAATTGGGGGACTGATTGAGAAATTAGAGTAATTGGGTCCAATTGACTGATTTAATATTGGTTACGAGTGACTGGTAATTATTAGTGGTTTATAGGAAATTTTCGGGAAATTCGGG
>JANIHY010000001.1:3966434-3984568 GCA_027479065.1 Erythroxylum brevipes
AATACCAAATTGATACAATTTAATTTCAAAAGTTAAAATTATGTTCTTAGAATTTAAGAATTTAACTAATTTTGAAGATCGAAGAGAGAGAAGAGAGAATGAGATTAGAAAAATTCGATTTAGTCCAAAAATTAGTTATAACTCTACCATGAAAGACTACTATAGTCGTTAACCACACCCTTCTTAAGCTTAAATCCTTTATGAGATGCAATCATTTTGATGTGTTTGTGATTGCGGTGGTATCTTGTATTAACGACAATATGGAAATATATCATTTCCACTCCTTACAAATCTCCATCTCAACATCTTCTCATATTTGCTTCCAACGGCTTCTTACCATTCCAAGCTTCCCATATTTATTGCCTTCCTCATTTCATGCAATCTTGTATTTACTTCCTTATCTTTAGTTATGTATATATAGTTTCTTTGTAAACAGATTGTTAGGTGAAGTTATTCAAAAATTCAAACAATATTTTATATTTCTCTATATTTACATGGTATCAGAGCATGCTGAATTTATAAACCAAGCAGAAGTATTATTATTAATTTTATTACCTGGGTATTGAGAGGTTAATGAATTTAGAGCAGTTGCTACTAACTCTTGAATCAATTTCGTAAGCGAGGTGGGATTAAAAGTTGTTATAGGAGTTTGCGCTGAAGAGGCCATATGTTGATGAACTGTGGGTTGAGCCTGCGTTTGCAGAAAAGAAGTAGCAGTGTATGGTTTATGCATATCATTCTGTTGATGTGGATCAAAAGTTGAAGCAGCGTGCGTGTATGATTGTTGTGCAAGAGTAGCATGAGCAGTAGTTTGGTGTGGCTAAGAAGTGGCAGAAAATACACCAGGACGGCCACGTTGGGCAGGACGGCAGCGACAGTCAGGAAGTATATGTCCTGGTTTCTTACAATACACACACAAAATTTTCTTTCGACAATGTGAAGCTATATGCCCCTCATCATTACATTCATAGCATCTTTTGATTTGAGAAGTGTTTCGAAAGTTACCTCGGCTAGAATATAGAGTCGTTTCAATAGAGGATCCGCCATTAATAGAAGCTTGGGTTTGTAGACGAGTTTTCCTCAAATGAGCTCACCAAGAACCACCTCTATTTCAGGTAGGGATTCACGGCTAAGGAGATTGGCTCGGATAGATTCATATTCCGGGCGAAGCTTCATAAGCATTTGAACCACACGATTTTTCCGTCGTTCACATAAGATTTCTTTGATAGTATTGGCTGACATGTTATCTCCCATGCTTTGATCCTGTTTAGACCATAGTATTGGCGAACATCTTTGTCACGTTGTACAGGGGCGGATCTATAATGGGGGCAAGTGGGGGCTCCAACAAATTCTCTATAAAAAATATATTATTTTAAGTTTTGCCCCCATTAAAAAAATAAAATTTTAGTCCTATTAAAATTTTGCCCCCACTAAAAATAAAATTTTGTCCTTAATAAAATTTTGCCCCTACTTAAAAAAATTTCTGGATCCGCCCCTGACCTTGTACATATTCAGATAGGTCTCTTTCAATTTGAAAATTGCAGACATGGTTCTGTTGTTGGTATATCATCCGGAGGTGTTTCCACATGTCGGAGGCCAAAAGGAAAGGTCGAAGACTCAAAGCGATATCAGATGTGACACTATTGAGAAGCCACGAAATAACCCGAGCGTTGTTGGATTTCCAGATAGCAAGTTCTTTGGCATCAGTAGGTGCTATTGTCGCATCTGTTAGGACCCCCGAATGACCTTTGCCTTCTATGAACATCCGAAAGTGGAACTCCCATAAAGAATAGTTAGTTCCATCGAAACACGTAGCCAATACGTCATGAGTCCTGTAACTGTCGAGAGTCTCCATACTGATTTCAGATGTGATCAGAATCACTACAAAACAAATAACTAAGTAACACAGAAAAATCCAGTCGTCTAATTAACAAGGCTCTGATACCATGTAAATATAGAAAAATATAAAATATTGTTTGAATTTTTGAATATATTTACCTAACGATCTGTTTACAAAGAAACTATATATACATAACTAAAGATAAGGAAATAAATACAAGATTGCATGAAATGAAGAAGACAATAAATATGGGAAGCTTGGAATGGTAAGAAGTCGTTGGAGGCAAATATGAGAAGATGTTGAGATGGAGATTTGCAAGGAGTGGAAATGTAATAAATATCACAAAATACCACAAAGCATTCCATCGAACTCCTTCAGTGCAAACAATTTTCACCCCTATCTAAACACAAATTAATTAAATCTCCTCATTATTTACATGAAAAACCCTGACACAAGAACAATCAAAGTCAAATAAACAAATCAACGCAATTAAATCAGTCCAAAAAAACAAAACAACATCTTCAACCCACGGCTTACCTTCGAAAGATGCAAAGGAGATGATGACAGACCCTCACTTCCGGAGAAGATGAGGAGTAAAGCCGGCCGGAGACGCTGGACGTGGTCAGACGACGAACGGCAATGGACGTCAGACAGTGAAACTAGAGGAGAGAACCAAGCTTCGAAGGACGAAGAAACAACAGGGTAGCTGCATGCACAAGGATAGCCAGCTGGGGAGGGAAGACCTACGTTTTTAACTAAACCAAAACGACATCGTTTTGGTTAAGCACTAAAACGACATTGTTTTACTTTGGCTAACGACACAGTTTAACATATTTAAAACGACGTCGTTTTAATTATGACAAACAACGTTCTTACTCATGGAAATGACGTCGTTTCGGATGAAAGTAACGAATTTCACGAAAACGACGTCGTTTCGGTAAAGTTAATAAACGTACTTAACAACAAGAATACCGACGAAATTTTTTCATCGCCAAACATTCCCTTATCCACGACAACTTTACCGACTGAATTAGAAAATCCGTAGCAATTTATCAACGGACATACATGCATCGGTATAATTCCGTCGCTATTCTTTGCCGCTAATTTTTCCTACCAAATATTGCAACAGACATCCATTCCATTGCTATGTTTGTATCAAATAGCGACGGATTTCTCATTTCCATCACTATTTTCTAACGGTTACCGTTCCGTCGATAATTGTCCATTGCTATTGGGCGATTTTCTTGTAGTGCGTATAGCTAATATATTCACCAAAACTCACACACCTCAACAGTTTCACGGTGTAGTTTCCGAATGTTAGTTGGCAAGTTCTCGGCTAACTTGAGTTTGAGGGGAATGTTAACGTATGTATTATATCCTTAATAGGTGGCTAACTTACGGCCTAAAATCTTGGCATTCATTGAATATTTGACCTAGAATTATTTTCTTTGTTAGCTAATTACGTACCTACAAATTGATAGTCCTGTACAGCCACTAGAGTGGAAAAATAGAATACAATTCACAATTCTTCTCACTTTGATGAGCTTATTACCTAGGAGATCCACAAACTTTAGCTTTTATCAGATGATAAATGGGTAAGCAAGCGAAAAAGCATTGAAACCAAACTGGAAGTAGAAATTATTTCATGTTTTGAGCTTTTCAAATGCTTAAGAAGTCCGTAATTTACTCTTTAACAAAAATAGAAAGAATATATCAGAATGAAGAATTACTTTTGTGCTTAGTCTGTTTCACATATTCAATTAGCTACTAAGTACCTCCAAAGACGTAAGAGATCTCTCCCAAGGAAGAAATCCTGACGCAGGATCAACGAAATTGGCTTGAACGAAGTCCTTGAGGCCAGTGTCCCAAACTTGACAGAACTTTTTCTTCCAATCAGCTGGTTCATTGGTCACGGTCCCAAAACCTTGTGCTTTGCCCTTTGAACCCTTATTTTGGCCCTCTTGCCAATCCTCAACATAAGTAGAGGCTCTTCTAAAGAATTTGGCATTATATGTGTACCAAACCTGATATTTGTAATGGTTCAGTACGACTGTGGTTTTAGGCAAATTCAGATGCTTGTATCCTTCTCTCAGTCTAAAGTGATGCACCTCGTTGAGAAGGCTTATACCGAGGAGGTCCGGCCTCACAATAGATTTGTAGCGCTCAGGAGATTTAAGCCGGCAAGTATATCCTACAGTAACACCCTGCAACGGGGCTGAGTTCAACCTAGACGGTCCAAAACTGTGGGAGACGGTTCTTATCTCTGCATAAGTTGGTGAATTGGTGTAGTTCGCCACAAGGTTTCTCAGTGAATTTTGACCTGATTTATCTTGTGCTTTGTGCTGAGGGAAATAGAAAAACTCATCCACGTCGAAAAATGCCAGCCACTTGCATTCATTCCTTGCCCTCAAACCGCAATGCGAAAGGCCAGCCTCCTGTGTTTTAATCCAAGGCCAAGAATGCCTGCTAATATTATGTTTTTGCAAATTAAGCTCGTCGATTACCTCCTGGAGCCCATCATCGCTATTGTTGTCGTAGATGAACCAGCGTTGAATTCCAAGCCAGCCATGGTACGTAATCCATTCCCTCATAAAAGCAGCTTGGTTCCACAACATGGTACAAGCACAGAGCTCGTACTTGTGTTTTGTAATTTTCTGGCCATTGTTCTTTGTAGTACTGTATATTCTAGCCACAGAAGGCAGAGGGCGAGCTCCAGCATCTTCTCCAGCTACAACTCGACTCACTGTAACAAGAAGTCCCTCAGCCTTCTCTGTGTTGTTTCGCATGCTACGTGGTAACAAACACCTTACCACTTCTTGAGCTGCTGTCATTGCTTCGGTTGTGAGCACAGTTCCTTCGTCTTCATCAAAATTACTAGAGCCAAAATGACACCTGAACTGGGTTGGATCTGATTCTTTGTGAGGTGGTAGCTTCAACCCCTTAATGAACAAAACCGCCGTGTTCCAATCCAAAATCGCCTCATAAACCACCTTATCCAACGAAGGAACCACCGCGGTACTCTGATTAACAGCTGAAAGCAATTCATCATCCGTGGCGTTCCCGGCCCGCTGCAAGTCCAAGGCAGAAGAATAACTCCTCTCCGGAAGCGGACACATCACAATGGACTTCACCTCATGGTACTCATCAACAGATATAGCTGGTCTAACAACAACTTGATCAAGCTGCCAAGCAGAAGCATTTAACAATCTATAGTACACACAGTCCAAGTTCTCGCTCGGGTTAATCTTGCTTGACACAATCAACAGCAAGTGATCACCGAACAAGATCCTATCTTCCACAATCAACGGTGAGGATTTTACTTGAACAGACCGCTTTGTTAGCCTACTCGGCAAGAGAGACATAGTTGAAACTTTAAGCACTGGCCGGAACGACCCATCTTGGAACAGAGATCGACGAGAGGAAACAAAGAGAAAGATCAAGAAAGATAAACCCACTAAAGACATCACAAAACCTACCTCTTCATTGGGTTTAAACGCTCGTTTTCTCTTCCAACGTGGTTCAGACTCCATCTTCTAACAACAGAAAGCTTCATTCCAGGAAGCTGTTCAGCAAGTGAGACTATAAAGATATGCAGGGATAGGAGGTGTAAACGTGGCGCAGACAGGAGTATAGAAGTTTAAAGCTTTCCTTAAATTCGAAAAGGGAATCTCGGAATAATAGACATCTCATTGACAAGAACAGACGCCGTGTGTGATTCTTGTTTCATTGGCTTTCACTTTCATCATTCAATAAATTAAATATTGCAGGGTTTTCTGCATCTAATTGATTGGATGTAACAGCAATCTTCAAATGGGAAAAACGTTATTCAATTGATTCATTGGGTTAAGATGGGAATTGCTCTAACAAGAGATAGCACTTTCGTTGTAATATTTCAGGAAATAATGCTGGCTCGGGGACTTCTCCACCAGCAGTAATTAAGGTTTATTATTTTTAAAAAGACGTTTTTAAAATTTTTAAATACAAAATATATATTTAATTAGATCCAATCAAGTTGAAAGTCATTCATATTTGATTTGGACTGAGCCCTCAAAATCAAGCTCAAACACATTTTTCGAGCTTGGGCAAATCCAGGCCCAAACAGATTTTCAGGTTAGACTCGAGTTTGGATGGGCCTAAACTCGGCCTAGCCCGTTACCATCTCTGTATATGATGCAATATTTTCTTCCACTATTTGTGATTTTCAAACTCATTTAGCATTAAGAATCTAAGACAAGTAATTCTTTTAAGAAATATCAAGAGCATCAATTTCTAATTTAAAGAAAAATGCATGCCTTTTCTTCTATTAAACCTTTATAAAATTAGAGGAAAATAATAAATAATTAAGAACGTAATTAAAGAATAAAAGAATGCACAAAATTTGAGTGGAGAACTTGTTTCCTATTATTATATAAATATTAAAACAAACCACTAAATACATAAATCTACATAGTTGCCTTTACTAAATAACTTTATAAATATGACATTTACTCGGCATGATAGAATTAATTTATACCATATATTAATAAAATTATAGAATTTATTTACCTATTTTCTAATATAAAGATCTTTCGATTAACAAGCTAAAAAAATATAAAATTATTGGATATTTAAAGGTTTGGTTTACTCTATGAAAGTGCCCATAGTACATAGCCAGGTTTTGAGTTTAGCTTAAAGGGTCTATAAGCCCTGACCAATGGGCTTCTATACTCCTCGGCCCCATTTCTCTAACGTGTAAAAGGAAAAGTAATCCAAGGCAGTTAATTTGCAAGCTCAGATATGCCCCCATGACATGCCCTGGTTTTAAACTATGAATACAACCTGATCCTATCTCATTTTTTTAAGTTTCAACTCGTACAATTACGTGGTTCAGCGATATAACCGAAGATGCAGGACTATGTGCAGCCATGTAGGAACTATATATCTGTATCAGCCATGATTGAAGTGCCAAATAAGAGTTCTATCTGCAAAGACTAGTTCAGCCACCAAGTGAAGGATAGATGAGTTGGAAGTCTGGCTGCAGTAACCCAGAACTTGCAATCTTAATCATCAGTATATCTTCATCAACTTTATCTTTGATAATGATGGTAATGTCACCCAGCCAAGACTGCCATATACATAGACTCCTTTAACAGCTTAAAGCTTGCAGTCTGATGACACAAATGAGAACAATCATAAAAGTTAGTGCAGAAAGCAAGACGACAACATTTTCGTGAGGGATGCAATGGAAATGGAGAACTAAACTCATGTATTAAAAGTAATGATGAGTTGATCATTCATAGTCTTATTCATATGTAAGTAAGCACAAATCTTACTTTTGGACTAAGCCTCAAAATGCAAGCTAGTGTGAATAGTTAAGGAATTTGACAGAAAGACACTAAAATTGAGAAAATCCTGATATGCAAATCTCAAACTTTTGCGAGTGATTTCCAGTCGCTTAACCTATTGCAAGGGTGAAACCTTTCAACCTGCAGTCATAAGGGTGCTAGAGTTGAAAAAAAGGCCACCAGGATTGTTTGCAAATCATCCGTATCAAAATAAAATTTACTAGACTTGAAAGTAATGCCCATTTAACTTTGTTCATTTCATTAAGTTAAATTGTAATTAATGAAGCTGCAAAATTTATGTGCAATTGCTTAATAATATCCCATTGCATAGCTCAAACTAGATGAAAACAAATATGCAAGTGGGTACAAAAACTGTAATTCAGCAGATAAACAAAAATGATAGTTTAACAAGCAGAAGCAATTACCAGCTGCAAATGTTCATTGGTGCTGTGGAAGTAGCTAATGAGGCTTCAGTAAGTACAATGGCACTGTGACCTTGTACGCTAGCTCGGTTTATATACTCCGACATTTGACTAGAGCAGAGGCTTGAATTCCCCTTTGCTGCACAACTATCATCAGTAGATGAGTTCACAAGACGTCTAATACTATTGTTATGCTGAAACTTTTGGCTAGCAGGAATGTATGTACTAGTGTCGGTATCCCTTGCAGGAATGCTCTTTGCATCTTGCGGCCGCTGTATGCTGCAAAAAGAAGAGGGTCTTGAAGTAGCATATCGATCTTCTGCTCTCCTCCAGAGCTTAGAACTCAAAAATACTGCACCAGGCAGTTTGCAACAGCTATTGTATGTGCTGTCAGGATTAGGAATCCTTCCATTAGATATTGCCAAGTCGTATGAAATTTCATCTAATGCCATTTCCAGACCACGAATACGTTTCTCCAGAGAATCTATTCCATTCTGTGAGTGCCCCATGAATCTCTACATTCAACCAAAAGTACCAAAGTTTAACTAGTTGTAAGATTTTTAAGTAAACCAGACGAGGATGCTATCCTCGAAGCAGGAAGACATCAACATGCTGATTTAAGAAAATCGAAGATGGACTATTGTTTGTCCAGATGGGGGAGATAAAACCGTCTAGAGCGTGACTGAAAAAGGATACAGATATTGCAATAAACAACCCATAGAGCTTGCTTTTAATTATAGTAAAACAAGGCAAATATCCTTTCAGAACTTAGTAAAGCAGAAGAAACAAGGCGAGGATGACCATATAGTGCCTAATCCAGTCGCTTACAAACCCAAGAAACAATGAGAACATATCACGGGGAAAAAGTTAACCTTCAATCCTGTACCTGGAGGACGCTCAGGAGGTCTGACTGTTGATTTTCAATTTGAATTAGTTGTTTACGAATCAAAGAAATATTTTCCATATCTCTGCTGCTCTCATGAAAGTCGTCAATAGGATTGCTGACTTCGATATCTTTGCTACAAGTATACTCATCATCATCATAAGGAACCACCCTTGACCCAGATCTCAAGCCACTGAACTTTTGGTGTTTATCATTCGGTGAGGTGCTGAAAAGGACACGTTTTGTTTCTGGCATAGAATTCCCATTATTCCCATCTTCAAATTCCTGCTTTGTGAAATCATCTCTACAAGCCTTGTCCCGTGAGACAGCAATACCGATTCTGCAGGGAGAAATTTTCTTGTGGTCCAGCTTACGAGACAATGCTGTTTTTGAATTCTTGTCATCACTTATGACAGGAATTTGATTTTTGGCGGTGGTCACAAGAGAAGCCGAAGCGGGAGGGGACCTGCTTTCTGGGATTGATTTCTTTGGTTGAGGACGTCTGAATCTGACATCATTAGAACTTTTGGAGGCTAAAGGAGGGCATCCACCAATAGGATTCTCTGGTTCTGAGATAATTAAATCCAAAGATGATTAGGAGATATGAAATGGGTCCCCTGCTGATGTTATGCTTCCATTTTGAACTGGAAATATTGAAGATTCTAACGGACGATAACATATCCTCACCAAATTGGGAGGCTAAATCACAAAATATTTAGAAAGGTGAAAAAGAATGGTACTTGAACAGAACAAAATGGTGCTTGAACAGAACAAACTCCTTGATCAAACCCATTAGAAGATTAAAAACAATATAGCAACACGGATTAAAGTCGAGAGAAGAATTAGAAAAAAATGCTTCTTACCCATTGAAGAAGATCCAGATAGAGATGAAACTGAAGCCTCTTCACAAATGTCAGGAAGCTCCTTCCACAAGTCCAAAGTACGATTCATAGTCTCCCGCACCATTTTCACCTGTTACACCAAACCCACATCAGAGCAAACAAAGTTCTGAATACTTTTAGTGATTAAGAAAAATTGAATCGAACAACAAAAAGATAAAAGTCTGAGCTCTTTAGTTTTCAGTTTTCCTCATTTTCTTCAAAAACACGAGAACTGAAGATAGATTTACATAGTTTCTACCTTATCAAACCTTCTACTTTCCAAAGAATTCAAGCACGCTACTTTATGCTCGGCTGCCAATTCCTTCTCGGCCACCGAAACCTTCCCTAAGGCCTCCGCCGCTGCCTTTCTTGCCGACCAATCTTCACTGCTCAAAAACTCCACCAGGCACGGTACTAGCCAATCAATAACACTCTTAGTCGAAGCTCCACCAACCCCAATAACACTTCCAATCACACTCAACAACGCTCCCTTTGCCTTAAAGCCCTCAAATTTCACCAACTTTCCCAGTTTAGGCAACACCTTTCGCAACTGTTCAGTCTCCGGCTCCGGCGACGCCTCTATTGCCGCCGCAAAACACATCGCAGCTCCGATCTGAACGTTGTAATCCTGCTCAAGTGTCACCATTTCGAAAAGGGGTTTCCATAGTGTGGAAAAAGGAGGGTCTGTGATCTGTGAAGACATCGCGGAGGTTGCCTCGACGCAGGCTGATCGGACGGCGGAGTCGGGGTCCCGGAGACGGCGAGTGACGGTGGAGACCATCTTGGTTAAATGAGAAGATAACATGTTCCCATGCCAATGCGAGAGAAGAGTCAACAAGTTCACGCATTGTTTGCGAACAGGGGATTTGCAAGAAGAGTCTGTGTTGTGTATGCAATTAAGGAAGGGAGAGAAGGTATCGTGACTCAGGTTCTTAGCGATGGATTCCAGCTCTGCGGTGGCCAGAGGGAGTGTGTCACGGTCGGAGAGCTTGTTCAGGCAACAAATGACTCGGTGTTTAAGGTCATTGGAGGTGGTGGCTGTCGTAGGTGGAGAGAATGAGTATCGTTTGTGGACAGACATTGTGTTGTGTTGTTTCTACGGTGGTGTTTGGGTTGAGTCTCAGCTCCTGGACATTGATCAGATGAACAGATGGTTCGGTTATGTGGCCGAGGCAAGTGAGTCGGTAGCTCGGTATTAAAATGCTTATAACTGAAGAGTTAAAGTGGGCCAAGGTATTCTACGGAACTTGGTGAAGTTGTATGGCAGTATGTTTGGTAAAGTAAACCAGAATTGATAGAACAACAAAGCAGAGTGAGCTTGTCCTTTAAGGGCTTCAATCAGGGGGCTAAATCGGATGAGATGGTGCAGCTTTTTCAGAGAATTTGGGTTAATGGATAAAAAAATCAGCTAATTCGGTTGTTTCAAATACTTTATGTATCGAACTCAGATGCAGTCTAGTGTGCCAATCACGAGCTATACAATGGTAAGGTTTCACATAACAATGGGAGTTTCTTAAATTTTCAGCACATGCACACGTGGAGGTTCTGAGACTTGCCGGCTTCAGACATGCCAAACAAAACAGCACCACGAACTCATTGGACGCCAAAATGGAAGAAGGACCCAATTGACTTGAATTGGAAGTCGAAAACGGAGAGATAGAGGCTGCTTATGATGGATCGTCACCTTTGATTTTGAAGCAAAACATATATAATTTAATGACCAATTCTTTCAGCAAACTGTTGAGGCTGGTTTTGCTTAAATAATAATTTTAAGCTGACCCACGGAGTTCTAATGATAGACATAGACATGCCTCCCTCTATCTAACACTTAGCTTAGATGGAGTCCAAATCTTCTTTCAAATATTATGATTTTTTATTGTGTTTAATAAATTTCAACTATTTATTTATATGGGTTATATATAAGTCTTATGTGAGTCCCACAAAATAAATAATTAAAATTTTATAAGATAGAATAATATTAGACAGACGATCTTTTCTTGCTTGGATGCCTTAAGAGCAAATCTAATGAGAAAGTTGAAGTGCAAAGTTGACTCGAGAACTGTTCTTCAAAGAATTACATGTACCTCGCTAAGCATACACATCCAATCCAACCGGCAAAAGAGATTAAAATTTCAGGGTTTTGTAGTTAATGATATTATCTGGTACAGAAGTGAGGCATGACTGAAGAGACTTAATGGCAAAATGTCATTGGAAAGAGCATTTCGTTGGTGATGTTGGAGCGAAGATAATTGATTAGCAAGAAAAGGGTTTGGTGAACCATTATTATTATACACAAAAGTTTTCCAAGGACAAAAAGGGAGCCAAATGTAGAGCATGTGACAAAGAGTCATGTATGGGGTTAAAGGGATCCAAGCACAGTCCATCACGTGACAGAGAGCATGGAAATTCATGAATTGAAGATGATTGTTTCTCTTAAAAGTAGGACATTATTGGGCCTGGGGAGAAGCGTAGAAGATGCTCTACTCTCAAAGTTTTACTTGGTTTTGCTTAATTACTGTATTACATAAATTTAACAAATCACAACTATGGGATCGTGTTACGTTATTATAGTAAGACCTTAACTTGGTAAGCAGCAAAACTTACTTATGAATTTTTTAAAAAATTATAATATTAAAAATTTTGAATATAAGTATAAATATAAACTATTATCAGATTTTTGTGAAAATTTAATATTATAAAAGTATTTAAAATAATTAAAAATAATAAATAGACTAATTTAGGAGATAAGTTATTGTAGCTAGCATTAACAACTGTCCCAATACTATCAACAATCATTTATATAAGAACTCTTATCAAATACCACCCATTGGATCCGCTACACTCTTAACATGGTGTAGAATGTGATGCATGTGGTGTGTAGAATGTGATCCATGTGGTGATCAAGATGATTGTTAGACTGACCCTCCAATTGTAACTAGTCAACACCCTGTTCACACACACCTACCAAAGCTAAATTGCACAATTACAGCATCTCGACCTTTTTCACCTGAAGGAGCTCGAAGAAGTCCTTTAACCAGGTCAAAAAGAGCAAAGATGCCACCCCGTGAATCCAATTAAAAGCAATAGTTTTATTGAGACATGAAGAGGGTGAACTCGGATGAAAGCTTAAATGGTTACTTCCCAAATTTGAGCGAAGATGGTGCTAGAATATCAGTTAAAAGAGACTCCATTCACGTGACTACACCTGTGATTTAATGATGAACGGTTTTGGCCTTCTTTCGGGAGTGTGCTGTTGCTGTCAGATTGCTGCCATCGTACCGGTTTAAGGCTCTCTCTCTTTTTTTTGGCAGATACGGAATAATAATGGTTTTTGAGCTGGTGGAACTGCAAATTAACTATTTTGAGTTTTGATTCCTACTCAGGAATATAAGTAGCTTATGTAGAATAAAGACAAGGTAGGGCCAGTGAAATAACTGAAAAGCTCTGCAGAGAGGACTTGCCAAATTCACCAGCTTGTTTCTCTTGTTTTGGCTTCTGTAGAATGTTACTGTCAATTTTTGTATTAACCTGAATCTGCTGCTTCAGTAAGTATGGAATCTTACTTTCAGGCTAACCATATATAGATTGTGAAACTGTTGAGCTAGATGGATGATGCAACTATTTTCTTTATCTTTTAAGATGAGGACAATATCATAAGGTAGGTAAAGAAAATCTTTCGTGCATGAATTGTTCTAATGTCAGGCATGGCTTCTTCTCTGCTGTTTAAGCAGCTAATTCCTCAATCTTTAATGCCTTCTTTAAACCAAAAAAAAAAACAAGAATTTTAGGAAACTTTGTTATAGTTTGCCTTTTTTATGTGCCCATTTGAGGAAAATAAATAACAAAGAAAATTAGCAAACCATTGAGATCGAATTCTATTGGAACAGTTCAGCAGTGGAGGGTCGTCAGATTTAATGTATAGATATATATGCAGATATGGTGGTAGATAACTGGAAAATCATTATACACCCGAATTATAAATTGATCAATTACTGTACGTAGGCTTAAGCAGTCCTTCGATTGCATTTTTTTTAACTTTATTTTTCTATTTTCTGTGGATTAAGACATTAAATGGCAGAAAGAATATTCACCGACCAAGAATATACAAATATGGTATAGCTCTCAGAGTGGATTAAGCAATATATACTCTGCGAGTATTATTAATATAATAATACACCATTTAAGGCATGCCAGCCTGCAATTATTAGTTAAACCAAACCATAACAGCTGGTTTAGAGACAATTTAAAGCAACATTATTAAGTCCCCAGCAAACCTGATATCGAATGCTTACCAAATTCTAACTTGGAGGCGTGTAAGTTTAACATCCCTAGCATCATCAGCCTGAACAGTCATACAAGTCAGAGAAACAAGACTGAGTTTTCTCTTCGGATCGTGGAGATATTGGACTACATCTTATAATATACTACACCTGTCCAAAACCATTTTATCTCATCTCATAAAAGTTGGAAGCCCTAGACGTCAGACCAAGTCCATGGTAAGAAAGAAAAGCAATTACTGATGTTGATTTAAGTTGGAAAACATGTCAAGTAGTCATAAGTTGAACATTAAGTGGCTAGATATGTCCGCTTATTACGTTCCAATTAGCTAACAGAAGCCTACTTGACCCTATGCTAATGCTAGTATCTTATAATGGAAGAAACTCCACTTTGCCTCACGAGAAGTGATAAAGCATGTTATTACGATGATTGAATGGAACACATGTGACGATCGGAACAAAACTGATAATGCTCAAGCCCCTCCATAGGCAATAGACCCCTCCCAAAAGATCTGGTTCATTATCTCAATGAAAAGAAAGCAAACAAAAATCCCGTTAATTTGTCTTCATTAGCTAGGTTAACCTGCAGAAAGAATAGTTTGATGGGTTGAAACCACATTTTTCTAGTTGGAGTTCGACAAGAGATGGAAAACATTCATCGGTGCATGTTTGAAAATCAAAAAACAAAAAAGACTTTCTAATCACTACTGTTCAATGATCATGATCTAGAATTGTTCGTAGCACTAGAAAATATTCAAAGGGGAATCGTGCTCCTTTTCTGTTTCTGCACTGCATAAATAGAGGACATTTGGTGCTTTCCGTGATTCCTAACAGTAAAATAGAACCACAAAGCTTTGGCTCTATTCAATTTCAACGAGGTCCTATGCAGGCACATTAGTAGGATGATATTACTTTTTATCAATAGGAGTTTTAAGAGAAGGGATCAAAATTCATCCAACTACAAAAGTATAAAATATAGCTCTATAAATGTAATGGGATACTCTTTTTTGCAAAGAACCTGGAACTCAGTTCTGGCCTCTGGATTGTCTGTCTAAGGAGGGTTGATATAGATTCATTGAGAAAGCTGGATAAGGAGAAGACAAACAGGTGCAGATAAAATGGGGCCAATAGGCCATGCCTGTGTTGTTCGACTAAGACGCAAACTTTATCACCAAGCACTCTCCTTTGCATTTGTTTGGCCTTTCACATGGAGGATGACAAACGAACTGTGACCAAAACCATCGAACTTCTCCTTTTCTTCCCATGTGTGTATTCCCTTCTTACGCGACATTATCATGTGTGAGATGAGAACAACAAGGCCAGCTTTTATTTACTCGCCTGTTGGGAAGCTCGACCATGTTACTGAGGCATGTCCGCACAAGACATTCTCCTAGTTTCCTCGGCTAAACTCATGTCATTTCCAAGCATACAGAGTCTCCACGTGAATGACTAGCAAGTACCATTCGGTTCATTGTCCATGTTAGCTAGCAATCCATGAGTTATTGCCCTTGTCGCATTTGACATGTTCCACGAGATTTCCCTACCAAAGGCGTTGGATCTGGAGTTTACTGTTACTATCAAGAGTACACCCGGTAACAAGAGTTCAGTCTTGTCATAAGAGCGACAACACCAAAGAAATGCTACATGAATAATCATGATTTTGTTTGAAGAACCGTGACAATGACTTGACATTCTCAGTCGTGAATCCTGAAACATTCAGTGGTTGCAATTTCTAAACTGTTGCAGCTCAGCCTGACAATACATTGAATGTTGATGGAGGGATCCGTAGCGCTACAATTGCATTGAATTCGGATGAGCCGTACCCAACTTTGACCGTAAAATGGGTAAGTCCTTCCTTTGTTCATGTGATTGCAAATAAGGATCTCTATTGCATAGATATAGAGTAAATATGTAATTTGCACTTTAGTATTCATAAAAATCAATAAAATTTTACCTTTATTTCTATACTATTTTACATTCTAATGTTATTAAAATATCATTTATTATGTCGCGTGTATTTTACCAATGTTTTCAATTAAAAGTTAAAAGAAAAGATTTTTTATGAAAATCTGAAAATTATAAAGAGTTTTTTTTCTAAGATTTTAAAGATAATAAAATTTCTTAAAATTTCTTAAACTATATGTCTTTTATACCTTAAAACAATATTGTTACAGAGAATAAGAATACAAAAGAAAGTGGATATGTTGAAGAGAATGCGATTCACCAAAATTCACTTTCAAGTGTTAGTATTAAACCTGTGAAGAGAATACGAGTCTTTCCAGCTTATTCAAATTACTTCAAGCCATGAGGTTATTAGTCGCTTTGTGACATCAAATAGTGGAAGAGAAGCTAGACTTAGATGAGGAAGATTTAGAATTGGACGTAAATCTTCACAATTTGAGCTCATTTTATAGCATATGATAACTTTCAATAAGGACTTAGATGAGGAAGATTTAGAATTGGACGTAAATCTTCACAATTTGAGCTCATTTCATAGCTATATGATAACTTTCAATAAGGAAGACGATAATAATATATATACTGAAAGAGCTTAGAGGACTAGGAGAGCTCAATGCACAACGGAACTTAGGCACTGAAGACTTGGGAGAGTTTGTGTGAGAATGATTTAAATGATAACAGGTGATCTTGAGAAGTCCAGTGGATACAATTCGTCAGGTGATCAAACATTTTCTGGAGCACAACCATGCATATTCTAACTTATATTTGCCTTTGAAATCTTAAGCTTGCATTATTTAAGGTATGTTGTAAATAATTTTTAAAAAACTATTTACAACATGATCCTAGATATGATCAGGTTGGTGGAGTAGAAGAATATGGGGTCAAAAAGTCTTGTATTCGATTCCCCCTACTTATGTTTTCTTGATTGAGCCTGTCATAACGTAATTTACCGGTTATTGTGTCAATCTGGAGATTTATCCAGTACGCATCCAAAAAGTAGCAGCTGCGAATTCTTCTGTTTCGAAAAGATATGCACTTATTTTGTAATTTAATTTATTCTTTAAAAAGTCTCTATGATTAGTATTTTAAAAAAAGGTTCTTATAATATAAAAAGGATGCCTACATTATTATTATAAATTTTTATTAAAATTATATAGAATACTGATATGTGACATATTTTAAAGTTAAAAATATTATGTATGTCTATTATTGAAGAGTTTCTTAAATATATTGTCATAAGAAGTTCTGCAAAAAATGAGTTAAATTGGTGTCCCTTCATATCTTTTTTTTTTTAATTTGTCACTATGTAGAATTGCTGGATCCAACCTTTGCTATTATAATCACTAGCTAGCTTAGTTGCATTTCGTGCTTCGCTAGTTACATTGCCACTATCTTATGCTTCACAATTCCAGATGGAAAGTGCAATCATTAGCTGGTTTTTGGCTTCATCTATGTGATGGGGTTGATTTTTCTATTCATGCAAGTTTTAAATAGCTCCTTCTAGCCAATAATTGTTAGGTCTAATGAAGCTTTAACAGACTGCAAGATACTTTAGTGTTGTTTAATTTCTGCAGAATTTTTTATATGACCCCTCAGAAGCTTAACCATTATGTTAATTACATTTAATATCAAATTATCACATGGATTGAAGTCAAAGAAAAGGCAAGCCGTAATTGGACCAGCATTATATTCATTTAGATTCTTATAAGCTGGAAAATTAGGTAGGCAGGCGATATCCCCAACTAATAAGAGATCTGAGGATTGCGACCTGTTGTTCCTCGAAATCTCCTGGTATAGAGATGAAAAGTTAAAGACAAACTAAGCAGAAGCTCAAGAGTTCTGTTTGTTTTTTTAGTTCATAAATGTTGTATCTACATACTTGGAGGAGTCGTAGGTCATGCCAAAGTGACCATGTGAACCAGTTATCCATCTCTGTCAGTAGAGGCTTTTGAAAATAAGAGAGTACTCTTTGGCAGAACTAGTAATTTGTCTCCTTTGAACAGATAAAAAGCAGCGGATCCCTTTTCATCCCAGAAATTTAAGCCTAAATTTGGGGTTACTGAGATTACACAGTTTTGATTCTTTTGGAAGACCTGCAGAGACGGTAAAAGTATGGTTAAATTTTCTGATAAGCGAGCTGGCTGTTGCAGAACAGCAGACAGGAAGAATTAATAGTAAATGCCAGCTCCAAGGTCTAGACTCCTAAACCCATAATGGAACCTATGCTATAGCATATGTGAGGATTATGAATAATCAGCCAAAGTTATAGGAATCAGACCTAAGACGACTCCAAATGGAAATGATTGAAGTTTTTTCTATTTGGCGTGTCAGAAGACTGGACAGAACAGTGGCTAGACAAAGCTCCTAAATGTTTAGCTGCAATTTAAAGCACACATAGTACGGATTTCTGTAAAACTTTTCTTTTAGGACTGTTAACAAGAGTTATTTTCTTTTAGAACTATTAATAACGAGTTTATTTAATTATTCAGTCTTTAATATTATGCAACTTTATAATAAAAATTTCTAGCTATTTGATAGCTTTTCCTTT
>JANIHY010000001.1:4039355-4050485 GCA_027479065.1 Erythroxylum brevipes
TGTTGAAAATTTTCTGAATTTTACCAAAAATTCCAAATTAATAAATCAATTTTCAACATATATAAACCACAATTCTCTATATAATCACATTTATAAATCAATTATATTCAGAAAATGTCAATGAATACATGTACAATCATTTTAATGCGTGCAATGAGTAATAATCACATATATGTGTATGCTATATTATACATAAGCATGAAATGCACTTTTTAACTTCTCAATAAACTCTCATGCACACTATTCTAAGTTTCTAACCCTTGACATAGGATACAGGATGTTACAATATCTGCACTAGAGCATAAATTGCATTTGTTGTTAGGCTATTGGAGGCTAACCTAGGAATGGATCACTGGAATGTAGTTTAATGAGTATTGAGATATTTAAAGGAAACTGAGAATTATATGTTGGCATACAAAAGGGTCAACAATTTAAATCTCATATAGTATACATATTCAAAAAAAATTTCCCGTCTGGATGATAGAAAGTCCACATCATGATATATCTTTATGTTAGCAAATAGTGTAGTATCTTGGAAGATTGTCAAGCAGACACTAGTGATTTTCTTAACTACGTATGCAGAGTTTTTTGGCATGCTATGAGGCTATTATATAAGCAATTTGGCTTAGAAACTTGATTTTTGAGTTGTCTGTAGTTGACTTAGTCGCTAGACCCATTCAGTTATATTTTGATAATCTTTCTGCTACATTATTTAATAATAATAATAAGAACATCACAGGGTCTAAGCATTTGAAGGTCAAGTACTTGACAATATAGGAATTGATACAAAAAGATGACATTGAGGTGGAGCATTTGAGGACTAAGGATATACTTATTGATCATTTGACTAAAGGACTTCGCCCACATGAATTTGAGAGAAATGTATATAGTATGCATATATTGAAGGCCTTAGACACTGTTAGTTAAGGATCACTGTGTTTGCTCCTTGTACATTGGTATGTTTCTCATGTATTATGACAATATGTTTTATGAATAAAGATGATTACCATTTAGCTATCAATCATACATGTTGTTATATATATTGTCATAATGTAGGTGAAACTCTTAAGATTTGTGTCGATCTTAAGCATTTTAAAAGGTCATTGGGTATATGTATGCAAATTGACCTTGAGGCTATGTCATTAAGACACATACGAATATGTGAAAATCCATAGATTTTGATATGACATAGGGAGTATAAGTGTGTATATGTATATAAATTGACCTTGAGCTTATATCATTAGGACATATGCGGATATGTGTAAATCCATTGATTTTGATATGATATAGGGAGATATAAGTGTTTATTCCTGTAAGGGTTTTTTTTTCTAATGTAGTTTAGTATTCCATAAGAGAAAACAAATTTCTTTAATGTTGCTTAACAGAAAGTTTAGAGAAATTAAGACCTAAAAATGAAAAGATGATATATTTCAGATCATATAGGTATCATTCTAACTTGTCACACTTCATTTTTTTGTTCATGTTAGTGAGGTATTAGATATGCATGATTGTATTAAATTTGTGTCACATATGATGCATGTATTTGATATTTTCAGATATCAAAAGTCTTATAGGAAGGAATGATAGACTTTCACTATCTTAGGAACAAATGTTTTGTTAAACTTGGTCGACCTATGCATTGACTTGGCTTAACCATTTTTTTGTATTGATTTTTATAATTGTTACAACTGTTGTAATTAATTATTGTTTAAGGATTTTTCAGATATTTTACAATAATTAATTAGAAATTTATGGTTTTAAAATATTTACAGTTAAACAATTGAATAAGATCTAGTTAAAAGATAATAAAGTAATCCAATAAAAAATTTAGTTTAATGGATTGAGGTTTAGTGAAAAAATGGATTATAATCAGTGTGGGCCGAACATATATTAGGCCCACGATAAAAAGCTCGATATGAATGTTAGAATTTTGTGACCCATCAAGAGGTTCAAGTGTTAAAGAAAATTACATAAAAACGTTAACAACATCCCAATAATCGACTTTCATAAAGCTCGTCGTGAAAACACGAAGGTTTTTGTATCAAAAAGCTTGTTTACAGTTATGGAAAATAAAGTAAGTATTTCTCAATTTTCTTCGTTTATTCATTTTCAGGTTTAATCCTAGACGCACCACCATGGGGGAAAGACAAAAGAGGAGACAGGTGGTGCGTAAGACTTTAAGCGCTCGGTTTCTAATGGCCAGTCTTAAGGAGGAAGTTGGTTGATGGGTAGCACTTCGAATGGTCGACAGTGAAGTTAAATACTTAGGATGAGTAACCCAAAAGAAATATGTAATAACCCAGAAATGAACCCAGATGACTGTGATACCATGATATGAAGGGAGATAGTTTTGTATGTCTGGTACCGGTAAATAGTTACATTTCTTCATTTGGCGACTTCTCTTTTTTGATCTAGAAAAGGAGCAAATGAATGGTTTGAATTGTTAATCATAATTGGTCTAGAACTAGTTTTGAAGAGCTTGTTAATGAGTTGGCTTGTATTGGACTTGAAACAGTGCTCAAAGTGTGTATAATTAAGAATCTTGATAACAGGTTAAAGATATAAGAGAAGATAATATATGGAATAAGTTAAAAAAAAGTAGGAACTGGGAGGTCGTAGACGATGGAGGAGTTTGAAATAGTCATTCATTGATAGTACTGTTAGTACGTAGAGGAGACCTTATTACGTACCCCAGGATCACGTGAAAGGATAAAAAACAAAAGTAATGCAAAATACCTGGATTCGGTTCCTTCTCGGATTCTGATGCCAATTTGGAGCTTCAAACGTCTTCGAATCTTCCGGGTCCTTTATAGAAAACGCTCACCGACTCACGGGCTAGGCCTTTCTACAATTTCCTCAGCATTTCGAGCTTCCTTAACGGGTCAGGAACCTTATGCTCGTGAACGTTCTCTTTTGCTTCTGAGTAACTGCAGGAGACCTAACCTATATATATAGCTTCCATATCGAGCTTCCCCATCACAAGGCCAATATGGACCTGGCCCACACTGATCGAGACCTATTTTCTATCCGAACTTTGACCTATTAATTTAGATCATTTATTGGGTCACTTTATTATCTTTATTTGGATCAAATGACGCAACTTAACCGGTAATTTATTTAAAAACCAAAATTGCAATTAATGTTAGTCCAACTTCAGAGATATTGACAAAATTGCCCTTTGGGGCAAAAATTTCTAACAAGTACAAGAGCTGGAGAGGACGCGACAAGAGTTTAAGAATACAACATTGAAAAAAAAATATTGGAAATTTTTTTTGGATTGCCACGAAATGTTTAAGGAAGATCACAAATATTAGAAGACATTTTTAAGTCATTTATGTTCAGACTAATTCTCGCTCGAGCTAGGTAAATCCTTTGCAGGAGGTAAAACTCTGACCTCAAGTTTTAAACGATTATATACATAAGGACGATTCAAACCTATGACCTCACTTAAATCAGGAGAACCCTTATCAATTTATCTACACTAGGAGATTAATATTAGAATTCTTCTAATTTAAAAAATAAAAGCAACCAGACTATTAGTGCCAAATGTAAAGAACCCAAGCTAACCGGAGTAACGGAAACGGTTAGTAACGAGAATGATACGAACCGAATGAACCACTAGCAAGTAGTAGCTACACCTAACCCCTTCACAATTTAACCAAGTGAACGACAAGTCGTAGGCTTTAAAAGGCCGTCACCGATCGCGCCTCCCTCGTCTTCGATCAACATGGCTCTCTCGCACCTCGCTTCTTCTTCCAGATCCAGACTCCTCAATAACCTCTCCGCCGCCAGGATCCTCCGACGTCTGGTTGCCACCTCGACCGATCCGCTTAGCATCGAGACCTCCGTTCCGTTTACTGCCCACAAATGCGAGCCTCCGTCACGTTCCGTTGAGACCAACCCTCAGGAGCTTCTCTCGTTCTTCCGCGACATGGCGACAATGCGTCGTATGGAGATCGCGGCGGATTCTCTCTACAAGGCCAAGCTCATTCGCGGTTTCTGCCATCTCTACGACGGCCAAGAGGCTGTCGCCGTCGGAATGGAATCGGCTATCACCAGGAAGGATGGTATCATAACCGCTTACAGAGACCACTGTACGTTTTTAGCTCGTGGAGGGACGTTATTGGAGGTTTTTGGAGAGCTTATGGGACGACAAGTTGGATGCTCCAAAGGGAAAGGTGGGTCGATGCATTTTTACAAGAAGGAGTCGAGGTTTTATGGAGGTCATGGGATTGTTGGAGCTCAAGTACCGTTGGGATGTGGAATTGCTTTCGCTCAGAAGTATAATAAGGAGGAAACGGTGACGTTTGCTTTGTATGGGGATGGTGCTGCCAATCAGGGGCAGTTGTTTGAGGCGCTTAATATCTCGGCTCTTTGGGATCTGCCTGTCATTTTGGTCTGCGAGAACAATCACTGTAATAATTAGAGTGAAAGTTTGAATCCTTTGTCTGCACTTTTTGTTTCTTGTTGGTCTGTGTGAATGGTCTTTGGGTGTAATGTGTTTGGACAGATGGGATGGGAACGGCTGAGTGGAGAGCTGCTAAGAATCCGTCCTATTATCAGCGTGGAGATTATGTTCCTGGATTAAAGGTGAGCCTTTTCTCCTTTTTTTTTTTTTTTGGCCATTCATATTGTTCAATGTTGGTTGTTTGGTTATCGGGCAGGTATAAGTTCTCAAGATTTTACTCTAATTCTGTTATTCCGAGGCTTTTGTAGTTTCCATGTTGACAGAGAGGTTTAAGCTATGGTTTGTTCTGCCATCTATTTGTTAGGTTGGTATGAGACTAGCTGCAAGGTCATTGTGATCTTAAATTACTGAGAAAAATATAACTGATAGTTTAATGTAAAGAGACGATCGCTATGATGAACGTCCTGATTTGGCAATGGGAATCTAATCCTTGCTTGCTTAATCTGCTCTTAGTGAAAAACACTTTGAAGTTTGCTTGTAATAGCAATATGGCAGACTCAGCATGTGATTTCTTCTTATAGTAGTTATTTGCTACTTCTGTCTCTGTTACTTCATCTTGAAGTTCTCACATGAGGTCTTTCCAATTCTTTTCCCTCTAGTAGATAGCAAGTAAACCATGAAGAAAGGTATTTTTCTCATTTTGTAGTTATATTTTTGTCTGGTTGTACTTGTACCCTTCTGATCCAATAGATCATCCGATATGATGTTGGTTATATTAGTATGTAAAGTCTATGCATGGTCTTCATTTCTTTTCTCTGTAACAGGTAGATGGCATGGATGCCCTTGCTGTAAAACAAGCATGCAAATTTGCCAAGGAGCATGTTCTAAAACACGGACCCATTGTGAGTTTTGAGTTCTCTGCTTGATATGTTTGTGCAAGTTTCCAAACTCTCCTCTGGAGCATTTTGGTTTTGTGATTTGGATCTTACCTCTTGGTACACAGATTGGCTTTGAGACCTTGAACTTTACTTTCTTCTCTGCATAGATGGAGTCCTAGTCCTAGTATTCCTTGAACTTATATTTCTTCTGCATGTTACTTGAGTGTGGTCTTTCATTGTCTAGCTAATATGTTAATGTCCTGGAACTGAGATCTTTTAGATGGTTAATTTTGTTTCATATGATTAATCTCAAGCTTGAACTCATTCAGCGTGTATTTAAATAGGGTTATAGATTTGTTGTCGTTATATTCATTACTGTCTGATATGATGAAAGATCAATACTGTCTTATGAAGGTAAGCTAATTACTTAATACCTCCCAGTCATTCTCCTCCATTCACTTCATTGAACATAATACATAAGGATACTCATCAGTATTGATGAATATGGCACAACTTGAATACCTCTTTTTCATCTTTAGCTGGTAGATTCTGACATGCTCCATTTGTTGATTTGCATATTGACTAGGTCAACCAGGGGTGCTTTAGAGTTCTTGATCTGATGGTGCTTGAATTTTATTTCATCATTTGGGACTGGTTTGTGTATAGAAGCTATCAGAAGAGGCTCTAACCATATATTTTTCTAGATTACAGAAGATACTAAGGAGTTTGGAATATTATGAAACCAAATTTGTTTTTATTCAATACGTTGCTTCATCTTTTATCTGCTTCTTTCTTTTTTTCATCTAATAGACATAAGACAAACTTGCGTCCTTAAGAAAACTTGAAGAACTCCTCGCTTGGTTGAAAATTTTGTTGTCACATAAATATGCATATATATATATAGACATACAAAATCACATAAATATTTATGTATATGATACATGTATCAACTCCTTAAGGCATGAAGGAGAAGGTTATCCTTTAGTAGATGCGTGTTAAGGGTAGCATAGTTTAGCAAGTTAAGGAGCAGTCATGATGACTGCTCGTCTGTTTATTGCATTCAGTAGGATTATGGAAGTATACATTACTTGATCAAATTTTCATGGGCAATTTTTGTTATTTGTGTGCTTGACATCCTTCTGTGCTATTGTTTATCACACTGTTGAAAGTTTCTTGGCTTGTATCTGGTTGAATATATGGACATATTTCCACTTTATGCAAAGTTTCTTCTTGAATTATATGAGGACTTCCTTATCATAATTTTTGATGCTTGAGTCAGATACTTGAAATGGATACCTATAGGTATCACGGTCACTCTATGTCAGATCCTGGGAGCACCTATCGCACACGAGATGAGATCAGTGGTGTGAGACAGGTTATTGGATTTTCCCATGCCTCTCTGCTCTTAAAAGCCAAACCTTTCACTATTTAGGATCTTCCATATGAATATGTCTATTTTTCTGTATCTTCAGGAGCGTGATCCAATTGAGAGAGTAAGAAAGTTGTTGTTACTCCATGATCTAGCCACTGAGAAAGAGCTGAAGGTAACTCAGTTAATCTGGAATTCAAAGATGGCTTCTTTACATCTTCTACTTTTTGCTTTGAGGCACATCTTTTGTTGGTTACTATAACCTATAGTAGATAAGTAACTTTCTGTTACATGGGGAAGAAAGTTGGTTGACGATGGGATATTTAAGTGAAATAAGTTTACGAAATTGCGGTTGTCATATTTTTCAGGATATGGAGAAAGAAATAAAAAAAGAAGTAGATGATGCCATTGCTCAAGCGAAGGTAGGAACTATCTTTCATAAAAGTTCTGAATGATTGGCATTCTTGTTTCTTGAATCAACTTTTAAGCACATCACTTGCAAACTATTTGGTGTTGATCGATCGTTATGTCTGGACTCCCTTTTGACCATGTACAATTTTCGTTTATTTTTACAGGAAAGTCCAATGCCAGATCCTTCTGGACTGTTCACAAACGTGTATATTAAAGGCCTAGGGGTTGAGGTAATAAATGTCATCTCTTGCTCAATGCATCTGTTTTGTTCGCATCTTCCAAATTGTGAGCCATCCTAAATATGAACATCAATGACATAATTACGTTTTTTGTTGAACACTATATCATAATTTAAGCCTGGTATCGTCCTAATGATGGTCGTCATTCATGATATTTTCATTTGCAGGCGTTTGGACCCGATAGGAAAGAAGTTAGGGCTGTGCTTCCATGACTTTAAGTTTGTGCTGAAATTTTTTGACATCCAATTATCTGAAAAACAATAATTCAATAAATTTTGTGAAGATTGTACCTCGTCCTGACCATTATTTGGTTTTGAAGTTTCGATTGTGTAGAAATCTGATTCCTTTCAAGCAAACGGCGCAGATTATTACTTTCGATTCTTTTGTAGTTTTCTTCAGAGAAACGGAGATTGTAATATTGTATGGCTGTCATTAAATGATTCCCATTGTCTTGTGGAATACAGGATTAATTATTTTCTCGATCTACCGTCATTAGTTCATCACAACAATAAGAATTGCAGTTTCTAAGACATCGGCCCCATGGAATGAAAATTATGTCCGTCAGTATCGTTTGTTGACGAATTTGTGCTGAATTGAATCAGCTATTAATAAACATTCATCTTCTGGCAGATTGTGGGGGGAGCTTCTTTGGCCGTAGACCTTAAATTTTTGGCACTTGAAGGTTTCTGTGAGTATTATTAACTAACGATACTTGTTTCTTCCTTATTACATGGTTCAACAGAAGGCTGAACATTATTTTTAACAATCGTCAATGCTGTCCGAATTAGTTTAAAGCTTTTAACTCTTATTCATCTTCCAAATCAGTGAAGATCTCGGCAGTTCATCTAGCTCGATTTTTATGGAGGCAAAGCAGCTATGTCCTAACTTTAAAGGAGTGCTAGTAAGTAAGGATCCCAACTTTTAGCCCAATTTAGACTCTCTCTTTTTCTTTTCTTTTTTTGCTACAAAGGGGGAAAGCAAAATAACTAAAAAAACAAAGCACCCTAATTAACGCAAGATTCTTTGGTACAAAGCGTCGTGCTTGTCTCAATGAATTTGGTCCCAGAAGGTCATTAGGGGTTCCTGCAGGATATGCAAACTTGGACTGAAGGCCGCTGTGAGGGAGGCTATTTGATCTGCACACTGGTTCATTTCACGATATACATGCTGGAGTTGCACCTCTCAATCTCGTTGTAATAATCCTCGTGTACCTGCTACCAACAAAAGATCGTCAGTTAAAACTAAACTAGAAGAGGAGAAGATGTTAATAACCTCAAGGGAGTCCACTTCAACAATTATTCGTCGATAGCCTAACGCCCAAGTCAGAGAAAGGTTCGAGTGGACGCTCCAGAGTTCTGCAATTGCAGGAGAACCTCTGTCGATGATGTGAAGGAACCCTCCACACTACCTTCCTTGACAATCCTTCATTAAACCACTCGCGGTGGCAATGTTAGACCATTGGGTAACCGCCCCATCCGAATTTATCTTGACCCAATCCTGGATCGGTTTAGTCCATCCAACTAAAATTTCGATAGATAAGCCTTGATTCTGCAGCATTCAGCTTTCCGTTGTCCTTGCTCTTTTGATCCACTTGACATATTCCATAACCACTCGATGACCAGCTTTCAGCCACACAAAGCTTGCTTCAAATATGCTACGATTTTTCCATTGCCAGAAAAACCAACAAGCTACTCCATATATCGTACCCCACTTAACCTGGTTTACTTGAAGTTGCATCCTAAGGTTGTGAGCCGCCCATCGATCCACTTCTTGTTGGAAAAATTCCATGCCCCACACTACCAAGGAAAATTTACCCTAGAAAGCTTTTGCGCACGGACAATCTCAAATGACGTGCTAACTTGACTCTTCTTGCCCATAGACATGGCAACTGCCATCAGTTGTGAGCTTACGAGTCACTCTACTGATTTGTCAGAAGTTTGCCTTTGGCCAGAAGCCACAGGAAGGCTCTAATCCACTGAAGTTCTGCCCATTTCTAGATAGAGGCCCAAAGACCAATTTGAGCTTCCGTAGCACTGTCTTCGATTAATTCGTAGGCTGATGTCACTGTAAATCTCCCATGACTAGTGTGCCCCCAAATCAAGGTATCGTCTGCTATGCCCTTTGCATTTGGCTGGATCTCCGCGATATCCATATATACTGTAAAGGGTAAATAGTGCTGGAATAAGTTCCAACGCCAGTTGCCACCTTCATCTGTAAACTCTGCCACTGTGACATAAAGGAGGCTATTTGGGAGAGGAATGGTTACTGCTAAAATTAGGGGGCCCACTCATTTGCCCAATTATCCAACTCATTTGCCCAATTATCCAACCAGAAGTGGATGCGCCTCCCATTGCCCAGCTTCCATTTCATACCTTGGTGTACATACTGCCAGGTGGCGGAAATTCCTTTCCAAATGACCAATGCTCCTTTCCTGTCTATATTCGCAGGGATAGGGTTTAAGCCTATTCGATATTTAGCCCTTAAGAGTTTGACCCATAAGGTTGTGGGCTGATTTATCAAGACCCAGCCTAGTTTGGTCAATAGAGCATCGTTGGAGGACTGAATATGTTTTAGGCCCAGACCCTTGTCTTTTTTGGCTTACAAATGGTTTCTCAATTAACCTGATGAATTTTCTTCTGTTCACCTGTTGCTCTCTAGATAAAGTCCCTCATGATTCGCTCCAAATCATCGCACAGTTGTCTCAGGAGTCGCATCATCTGCATCGTATAAGTAGGGAGAGATGAAATTACTAACTGGATTAGAGTAATGCCCCCCGCCAGGGATAAAACCTTTGCTCGCCAGCCGACGAGTTTTTTCTGAGCTTTGTCAATGATGTACTGATAAGTATGTCTCATTGTGTGATCATGAATCAAAGGGACTCCTAAGTACTTGCCTAGTTCGTACAAGGGATGTGTAAGGTTTGATTGATGCGACGAGCGGTTATTGGGTAGATATTCTTGGAAAGATAAATCCTAGTTTTTTCCATATTCACTTTCTGACCAGAGGCCTAACAAAACACCTCCAATGTCCTTACAATGACTTGCATCTGTGAATCCTCCGCTTCAGCAAACAGAACAAGATCATCTGCAAAGAAAATGTGGAATGAGCCAGCATATTAGTAGTCTAGGTTTAGATTAATTCAAAATTTTATTATTCTAAGAAAAATAACATTGTTTTACTTAAAAGAGTTGAGTTTCGAGTAAACTTAAGTCTGAACAGCTTAAACTCGAATTTAATTAAAAAATAAATTAGTGTGAGGACTTGCGTCTCTTATACTTACTACTGCTTATATTCACTATACGAGTCAATTTTTTAAAAATAAAAATTTTAAAATTAAAAATATATTTAACTTACGAGTTCCTTATCCTAGTGCAATTTTTAACTTGTGTGTTCTTTATCCCAGTGCAATGTATGAGACCATTCAAGTTTCCACACGATAATAACCAATGTTTTAAAGATCATATCGGTATCAGTTAAAACAAATAAGGTTTAAATGTTCAATTAGTAATAAACTACTAAAAATTGATATATAATAAATAAAAAGAATAAATTATAAGAATAAATAAAAATATATTATAAAATAAAATATTTTATTCAAATAAAAATGCACTAACAATACTTATTCCTATATAATAAACTAATAATTTAAAATAAGATTGAATCTAACAAAAAACTTAAAATGATAATAAAAATAAAATTGTATTTCTATATTATTATTTAATTAAAATGTTCATAAGTTGAATTATGTTTACAAAAAGCAGAAAGAACTCTAATTTTATTCTAACTTTAATGTCTTTTAAACATACTTCTTTATAGTTTAAATAT
>JANIHY010000001.1:4082145-4101585 GCA_027479065.1 Erythroxylum brevipes
CTTTTTCTTCCAATTATGCCCTTAATGATTGAGAATTGTCCCATTTGCCCTTCCAATTATGCCTTATGTCTTTTATATTTAAATGTCTTGTCAACAGTACCCTTGAACATTCTAATATAATACATTCTTCCAAAAGATGTCCCCCATTGTCTTAAGTTTATAATGACATCAAAATCATTCAATTCGGTTCATTTATTTGAAAGATATACTTCAAACATTTTTGGACTGCTCTTGTCTAAATCAGTATACTAGACATAACTTTTATCCAAAATTTAAACATCATATAGACAGAATTAGATTCCAATCTCTTCATACCATTTGTAGCTCCATATCTCTAGTTCAACAAAAATTAGAAATCATCTCATTTGGAACTCTATCGATCAAAAAATCATCAAAATATTGAAGTATGTTCAGTTAAATAACACCAGTTCATAGTATTTAAAAACACCCACACTGTACCAATCCCATGCTTTTCACTCAATCTCTCTCACTTCATTTGAGATGGCTACAATTTTTGGTGAAGATTTAGAGAAATGTTGTACAAGTCCAATGGTTCAAGAATTAAGTTATTTGAGTATCTAGAGAAGAGGTTATGGCCAAAAGAATCCAATCTGGTTTTATCCTCAATCAAATTAAACCTATCGTGGGACAATTATTATAACTTTCTCTAGAGATATTTGATTAAGGTTTTCTTTATATGTTTAGAAAGAGAACTTCAAGATATACAACTTTTATGAAGATCTTGAAGATAGATTGTATTGTTTGAAGGGTTGAAAACGGAACAGAAAATAGGCTAGGCGAAAAGACAGAAGAAGTAAAATTAAGAAGAAGCAAAACACAAAAGGAGTGGGAAAATTACTATAACTTTCCCTAAAGATATCAGATTAAGGTTTTATTTATATGGTTAGAAGTAGAACTTCAAGATCTACAACTTGCATGAAGACCTTGAAGATAGATTCTATCATTTTAAGGGTCGAAAATGGAACAGAAGATAGGTCAGGCGAAAACATGGAACAAGTAAAACTAAGAAGAAGCAAAACACAGAAGGAGTGGAAAAATTGCTATAACTTTCCTTGCAGATATTGGATTAAGGTATTCTTTATATGGTTTGAAAGAGAACTTCAAAATCTACAAATTTAATGAAGAACTTGAAGACATATTCTATTGTTTGAAGGGTTGAAAATGGAACAAGAGATAGGCTAGGTGCAAACACAGAAGAAGTAAAGCTAAGAAGAAGCAAAACACAGAAGGAGTGGAAAATTACTATAACTTTCCTTGCAGATATTGGATTAAGGTGTTCTTTATATGGTTCAAAAGAAGATTTCAAGATATACAACTTGTATGAAGACCTTGAAGATATATTCTATCGTTTGAATGATCAAAAATGAAACAGAAGATAGGCTAAACGAAAACACACAAAAAAAAGTAAAACTAAGAAGAAGCAAAACTAAGAAGGAACAAAACTGAGAAGGAACAAAACTGAAAAGGAACAAAACTCAAAAGGAACAAAATTCAGAAGGAGCAAAACTGATAAGGAACAAAACTGAGAAGGAGAAAAACTGAGAAGGAACAAAATTCAAAAGGAACAAAACTGAAAGGAACAAAACTAAGAAGGAACAAAACTGAGAAGGAAAAAAACTCAGAAGGAACAAAATTCAGAAGGAACAAAACTGAGAAGGAACAAAACTGAGAAGAAGCAAAACTGAAAAGGAACAAAACTAAGAAGAAATTCATGAACAATAACATAGAAGAAGTTCATGAATAGTAACTAAGAAGAAACAAAACTGAGAAGGAACAAAACTAATAAGAAGTGAAACTGATAAGGAACAAAACTAAGAAGAAGTTTATGAACAATAACTAAGAAGAAGTTTATGAACAGTAACATAGAAGAAGTTCATGAACAGTAACATAGAAGAAGTTCATGAACAGTAACTAAGAAGATGTTTTAGGCATGAGTTTCGATTCCAATGCCCAAAATTTGCATACTATATACCGTTGGAAAGATAACAAAAAGATCTACAACTCTCAAGAAGGCAACTTTGCCAAAATATATCTAAATCAATCCTAATTTTCCCTTAAAGTCCAAAGATGAATTTTACATTCATCCACCAATGTACTACACTCAATTCTCACTTCATGACAAGTTTTGAGACTCTTAGAGACAGAATTGAAATTCGATATCTTCATAAGAAATGTAACCATATGTTTTTAGTTTAATCCAAACAAAGAATCGTCTCATTTGGATAACTAGAGAAAATGTTATGGCTAACAGACTGAAGCACACTTAGTGAACATTTTCCAGATCACTTCCAATTTTGTTTCCAACTCTCTCATTATCACAACTCATACCTAGATCACTCCTTCTACTACCTCTAATTCTAATTTTTTTAACAAAAATCACATTTAACAATAATTATACCCAGAAGTTGTCAATGAATGCATGTACCATTTTTTTATGTGCAAAGATTCAATATTTATATGCGTATATGCTAACATTATGCCTGAGCAAGAAAATGCATTTTCTTAATCTCTCTCTGAGCTCATATGTACTAAAATTTTTGGTCCTAACCCTTAATATGGGGACAGAATGTTACAAGGAAGGTATAAAAGTATACGGTTGAAGGTATCAATTTCAACTTAAAAACCTTTGTGCATTTAATCATGCATTTCAGACCCTTAGGATTCATATCTTTAGTTAAGAATGTGTTACACCTTCTTGGCAACCAATTCTTGAACTACTCAGACCTGATGATCTTGATCTCCCAGAAGGAAAATAAACCTTCAAACGACCCTCAATCAAAATCATAAAGTTAGACGTTTTACTCACATAACCATCTGTTGTTGAAAACCTTCATCCACTTAGTGAAATACAGCAAGATCCTACTGTTAATTCGGAGTTCTTGAAGTATTTCATCAATTGGACAGAAGCTATTACAAATAGAAGGAAGTTCAAGAAGCTTTAGTGAAAGATATTGAGGAAATTCATACAAAGGTTGATGAACTGGGTGACTCAGTGGGTGATCTTTATGAGGAAATAGCACTTCTACGTGTTTCTATTGAACAAGACCTCAAGATGATCTGCACTAATATTCAACATATGTTTTTTGAAATTTTGAAGCATTTAAGATGAGCTATCTTTTTGATTAATAACAAATAGGGGGAGAAGAATAGGAGAAGAAGAAGAGAAGAAGAGAAGAAGAGGAGAAAAGTGAAAAGTGAAAATATTAGAAAACATTATATATCTTATGCATTTCTTGTGTTTTTACTTTGATTATTATTCGTTTGAATATTATTTTATCTTCTAATATTATGATTATTTTTTATCATCGAAAAGGGAGAGATTGTTAAGTCACGAATGTAACGCCCCACTCCCGTAAGACTCGGACTCGACATCGATAGTGATATCCGAATCCGTGCCCTACTAGGATGGAATGCTACATCACTCAGTCAAAACACAGTACAAAAATTTTGTTTGAAACAATCATACACTTACATAAATGTATGCCGCGAAAACAGTATACATAACCAATGTGGTAAATACAATGACCACGAGGATCCTCTTATATAAATACACAATAACATAAAAGCAAAGTCTTCACTCTAATGTAGACGCAACTAATCCCGTCCTCAACTGGCACTCCATGCTCTCTATACACCCGTTACCTGACGGGGTATCCTTTTGAGTCCTGAAAAACAATTGCAAATTTGAATGAGTTTTTGTAAACTCAATGAGCGACCATCATCGATGGTCCACTTACCAAAATACAGAATTCAATAAGGACTTAAATTCACAATGTTTCTCTCTGATCTCATTTACAGTTCTATGGCTGTCTCGTAATATATTTTCTCCAAAAATTCCACATTTACTCATTTACAGAAATCTATATTCATGTATTTAACTCGCTTACTAACCAATTATCATTGTCTGAGACTTAGTACCTACACAGTCCCATCGAAGGGATCAATAATATCGAACCTTTATCTAATACTGGGTACCAGGTTCATTATATGCTGAGCCTAAGGCTCTGAATCAGTCATGAACTCGAAGTTCATTTCTGCACGTTGAGCCAAAAGCTCTAGTATTTCATACGACACTAAGCATATCACAATCAGTAGTACATTCTATAATTAAGAGTATCCCATAATTGTTTTCACAGCAGTGTGTGGCATTTCGCCTATCACTCAATTAACATACCAGAATAATTGTAGTCTGTAATTCATTATTAATAATCAAACACTATCAGAATAATTACAGTCAATAACCCATTATCAATAATCATTTATTTTCAGAATAATTGCAGCCAGTAACCCATTATCAATGATCAAACAATATCAGAATTATTGCAGTTAATAACCCATTATTAATTTATATCAGTGGTGACCAAGCATTTATACTGTCCCGATAAGGGTACATTAATCAGTGAACGCGTCTTAAGGGAGTAGGAGAGCCCTCTAGGTATACACTACTTCCCACGCGTCTTAGAGATAGGAGAGCCCTTAGGGTATGCACTATCACATCAAACACTGAGCTTTTCACTCTGAACCGTATATCACAGTCTTTTCTATTAGTAGGAGAGCCCTCTGGGTATGCACTGACTCATCAATCATTGAGCTTTTCGCTCTGAACAGTATATCACAGTCTTTTCTATGAGTAGGAGAGCCCTCTGGGTATGCACTGACTCATCAATCATTGAGCATTTCGCTCTGAACAGTATATCACAGTCATTTATAAGAGTACAAGAGCCCTCTGGGTATACACTACTTCTACTCATCTTAGGGATAGGAGAGACCTCTAGGTATGCACTATTCCCTTTCGAGCTCGAGGCTCATTTTCAGTATTCGAGCTTATAGCTCTGGTCAGTAAATCACAATCATTTCTAATCTATTCCAGATTTTTACATCACAACACAGTTACGCTTTTACATTCTCATAGCATTTCTGTATACTATCACATCAATACTCCGGACCTTCAATCTAGAGTTCACATTCAATAATACCTCATCATTTTACTTCAAAGAATCTAGATCACTGAATTATAGCATTTTATGCTTTAAGGACTGTCTAGGTCACTCACCTGGCTTCCGCGCTAACGCCTGGAAGTTCCAGCAATCTCGGAGGTTGACTTTCCTATTGTTCCTATCACAATTCAAACACTCTAAGTTTACACATTGCCTTTCTAGAATGAAACTCATGTAGCAGTTTACAAAAATAAACATATCACGCACTTCAGTGACATTTTCGACACTAACCTAATATTTCACTCTCAAAGTCATCCTTAATAATCAGAGTTCAATTTATACTCACGTCGGTCAATTTGGTTTCAGAAAACAAAATTTAATCAGAAAAAGGAGTCCTCGCCGCGGCGAGGGGAAATTCCTTCATCGCGGCGTACTACCTTTCTCACGTCGCGACGTCCGGCCCTTCTTCGCCGCAACGTGCGGCCCTTCGCTGGTTGCGACGAGCGGAAATTTGCTCGCCGCGATGTGTGGGCCATCTCCTTCCCTGAACCCAGATTTCCGCCATTTCCAAACTAACTCTTCCAATTTATTCAACCCATAATTCATTCTAAACACTTAAACATCCCTAATACTCCATTTCCAACTCATTTAAACTAATATTATTCATCAAACAATCCAAATCCTTCCATAAACGATAACCCTAAACTCAACTGATAAAACACCCAAATCCATACTCTTAACACCGAAAAACAAGAATCAATCAATAGAATAAGAAGAAAGAGGCTAAGATTTACTTGATTTGCTCATAAATTCCATAAACTCTTCATGGATTTACCGAAAACCCTTTCTTCTTCTATTCTTCTTCTTCCTCGATGATTCCTCGTCCTCTTCCCCCTTTTTCAAATCCAATTTACTTTTTATACTATTTAAGTTTAAGAAAAGACCATTTTGCCCTCTTCATTTTACCTTAAACTATAATCTCTAAAATGCCATACCCAATTTGCCCATATAACAACTCTTATAACTTCACGCCTTCAATTTAGAAAAGTCCAACCCTGACTTTTAGGGACTGAATTGCGGTACAATCCTTTCAGAATTACTCGTTGTCATGCCTACCAATTTCTAATTCAATCAATTCATCAGCTTTGACCTTCATAACCTGTCCAATTTCATTCTTTTTTCACGCTAAACAAAATTTCTAGATCATATCCTTAATTTGAGTGTCCAAAAGGTAGTCATTTTCAGTATCGAAATCTCATCGGTATCTACCTTGCAATAATCAGAAGAATTCACATAAATCACTCCAAATTCATATTTTTCACAAAAACACTAAAACCGAGAATTGTCACAAGTGCATGTACAATTTTGTGTACAAAAATACGACCCAATCTAAATTTACTATTTGATCAATCCCATCAGTGACCGGGATGTTACAAATACAATCCACACATATATCCCAATTAGCAAAATCTAATTGAGGTAAGATTTCATTTTGCACTAACCTTTGTACCCCTTCTTTGTACATATGACCTAATCTTTTATGCCACAAAAAGGCAAAACATTCATTATATGCACTACGTTTATTTCCTATAATATGGTCAACATGAAACAGAGATTTAACAAAATCAACATCAAGATTGGAATGATATAAACAATCAATTAAGTACAATAACCATAATAGTGCTTGTGCTAATATAAAGAAAACACACAGTTTCCAATCTTAAAGTTAAAACCATCATCATCCAACTTTGCAACAGAAACTAAATTTCTGGCACAATAAAAAATATAAAGATAATTTTTTAGATCCAGGTGACACCTAGTGTCAAAGATCAATATGTATGTCCCAATGCCCTCTATTTGTGCCTTCATTATGTTTCCCATATATAAGAATTTTTCAGTTCCGTTTATAGTATGGATTGAAAGGAATCCTTGTTTAACATATGACATATGAGTAGTTGCACCAGAATCTAACCACTAGGTATTATTAGGCACTTCAATAAGATTTGATTCAAATCATATTGAGACATTGTATGTACCTTTATTTTTGAACTAAGCCTTTCTTTTAGGGCAATCCTTTTTGAAGCGCCCAGACTTTTTGCAGAAGTAGCACCTGTTATCTTTATGGATTCGACCCTCATTAACTTTATTGAGAGCTTTGTCCTTATCTTTGCCTTTCTTTCCTGGTTTGTTCATGCTGCTACTAGCTCCTTGATGAAACATGAGATGAATGGAGTGTTTCTTCATTTTCTTCAATCTCCCTTCCTCCTGAACCAATATGGCCTTAATTTCTTGAAGGTTTCATTTTTCCTTAATGGTGTTATAATTCACCTGGAACTGGCCGAACTCAAGAGGAAGTGAGTTGATAATGAACTGTACAAAGAAAGGCTCACTTACATCCATACCCATAGATTTCAGCTTTGCAGCTAGATTTGACATATGTGTTACAAGATTATGAATAGGCTGTGACCAGTTAAACTTTTTTGTCATCAACTAACTTATTAAAGTCCCTACTATTGACTTGTCAGCTATATCAGATTGTGAGTATTCTTTAAGCTTCAACATGAACTCCTTTGCATTGTCCGCTTTAGGCATTGATTGCTTTATAATTTCTATGATCATCATTCGCATCAAATTCATGCTCAGCCTGTTAGACCATTTCCAAGCCTGATAATAAGACTTGTCAGCTTCAAAACTAGTCTCAATTATAGTTGTGGGCCTTGCATCTGAAACTATGGCCAAGTTCAAATTTATTACACCCAGTTGGAGCTGGAATGTTCAAACCAGTCATCATAGTTTAGACTATTGAACTTGATTAACCCATTTCCTAAAGCAAACGAATTAGTAGATGCTACAAACATAAAATATAGCTCATGTATTAATGCTTTGAGTAAAGCTAAATAGATTCAAACTAACTAATACACTTTAACTATGCATTTAATTTCTCATTTGGGTAAAATTTAAATACACAAATGTAACCTATTATGATGCAAATATAGTTCATTATAATGGACAATCAATCATATTCTAGTCAACATGCATGTTATCTTTGGATATACAATCATATTAACCAAATATATTGATAAAGTCCTTTAATGTCATTAATTATAAGTAATGGTTTAGGTGAACTCCTAGTGTTGTAATTAAAATCGTAATTGTTCAGTTCAATTTTTATGTCATTGTAGTATCATATCATAATGAACAATTAAAACATTCACAATTAAATGATTAATATTTTCACGCCAAGTCACTTTGGTGATTAACAAGCTTTCCATACAATAAACATTTAATTGGATAATTATCATACATAACAAAATTTAATTTAGTTAGTTTGGTCACTTTGGTGACTAACAAACTATGCTAAATTACCATAATGTCATGTAGCACATTCAACATATAATAAGAAAATGTAATTCCAAGCATTACATAATATAAATGGTCAAAGAACTAATTAAAACATAATATGACACAAATTTATATTATGCATAGCAAACATATGCGTAACTTTTATGCTTATAAATCTAAATTAATTAATTGATTACTTCATTAATTAATTTAAATCTTTACTTAATTAATAAATTATGAGTTATGACCCAAAATTAAAATATCTTAAGTAGGATCAATATTCAAACCCATAAAATCATTTTATTAAAAAACCATAAAAATTAAAAAAATGCATTAAAGTGAAAGGCGCGTGTTGTGCGCTGGTCCAGCCTGGCAGGTGAGGAGTGTGGGTTGCACGCGCCTCATCTTCCTCGCTGACGCTAGTTTCATTTCTGTTGTTCTTGTTATTTTTTAAAATTCTTAAATCTTCTTTCTTTCATGGATTCTTCTGCAATTTTTTCCAAAATCCTTTCTTGGCTTGAGCCAACAATAACGTCATCCACATTTACTTCTTTAGTGGTCAGTAAATGAAACAAACCCATGAGTTTCTCACTTTAAAAACATCCATCCATATTTTGTTAATGTCAAGCATCTATATTTCGTTTCGGTTAAGCCTTGATAAAGGGTTTCAAATCCTTAGAAAACTGATTCTTTTAACAACTCAAAATCACTTTTCCATTCCATACATATCAACACCGATAGTTTATCAAAACTTTCACAGTAGTGCAACATATCATAAACAAATAGAAAAATAACCATAAACAAATAAACAAAAAAACAATCATATAGAAATGATACACAGTAGAAAACAAATAATGCAACACCATGGCTCTGATACCAATTATAAGACATTTTAATGGATCGATGTATTTAGATATATCTGAATCCATGATAGTTTTTATGTTGATTTGTTCCCTCTCTTCTTCTATTCTTCTTTGATGTGCTTCTCCAAATGGTACAGATAACCTTTTGATAAGTTGCTAAAACTTATATAGTCTTTCACCAATCATCATGTTGGTTTATTTTAAAAGAGAGAGGAAGAGGATCTTTAACTCATTTGAGATCTATTATTTAATACCTAATAATCATTATCTTGGGTTCTTTTTATAGGACTCAAATTTATAAATCACATGGGTCATTAAATAATCTATCAATGGAAGCCACGGTCGTCAAGTCGACCCAATCAGCATCAAAGTCGGAGAAGATGGGTTGATGAGGTTTTTAGATCAGAGATGGAGAGTAGATTGTCAGAGGTGCACCATTTGTCAGAGGTGCACCATGTTTGGAGGCCATTTTGTGTTAGTAAAGGTCGAGTTTCGATACACCCACTCTTGTAAAAAAAGATGACGAATACGATCACTAGTCGCTTCTTGAAATGATGACATTTTAGTATCATTATGAAACTATGTCGTTTCAATAATCTAATTCGCCTCTGCTAATTACGCTAATGTGTCTAATTAATGAGGATCCTTAGATACGTCACACTGCCAAGCAGTAAAGATAACAAAAGCACTAACGTCAGATTAGAATTGAAAAAAGTTAAAAGTTTGGATATTTTATTGCTATTTTTTAAAGTTCAAGGTATAATTGAAAATTTGAAAACATTTGAGATTTTTTTGTAATTAACCCAATTTTTTTATAGATAATCTTTAAGTAGTTCTCAAATATTAAAGTTTCTTGACTTTTAGGAGTTTATGTCCTTAAATGCTTACTTGAATCAAACTCATTATTTGTTCTGCAATTGTTGACTCGCCAAAAAATTTACCTAATGTATATAATTCGAAAGTTAGTATATATATTATAAAATTATGGATTGCATATTCCATTTCATTGGCACTTTGAGAAAAAAAATATTGAATATATTGTTAATGAATATCATATATATCTAACTTAAAATTATCAAAGTTATTAGTATGATTTATATTAAAATATACAATAAATAGTTAATTTCAATTGATAATTTAATTATTTTATATAATAATAACTATTTTATTAGGCACAAAACCAATTAATAGTTGATTAATCAAAATAAACATGTGTATTAATTTTAAGACTCTCAAGAAAATATAACTTAATTCATATATAAATTGTTTGATAAAAATTAAGTAAAAATATAAAATGCCTTTCTACCGTGGTCAAACGACATGGTTGTACGTCGGTTTAGGCGATAACGTTTGCAGACTGTTTGGTTCAACAGATTAAATACGGGGTCCACAAGCGTACTAGACCGTCTGGATATGGTGACCGCCAGTTATCATGGCTTGTCTAGTCAGTTCTTCAGCCTTTCTCTGTAACACTAGATTTAGCTTTTGAAAGAGAGATCTGCAGATGAGACTTTGGACTCACGTTTGTAGATGAGACTAAGCAGGCTGATTGGTAGATAAAGATTTGTCAAAACATTGGCTGTAATATCTTTGTACAATCAATCTAACCACTTTGATTTCCCACTGAGTTGCTTTTTTGTTGTCTCCTTTTTGTTTGCTTAATCATTACTGTTGATCGGTAAAGCTTGGAAAGTACCCTCTTTTCCAAGTTTTATTCTTTCACAAAAACCAAATCATTCGGGAATTAACTCTGCACTTTTGGCTTGACGCCTTTGTCTTGATGATTGGGTTTATCATTTAGTATCTCCAAAAGATCTTGAAACAGACGAGCGTCTTCTTACTATCAAAAAAAGTTCAGGTCTTTATGGAAGTGTAGGAACTAGGAAATAAGAAAAGGCTGCTTCGTCTCGGTACTTTAAACACGATCACATGCTTCATCCCGTGTACTCCGTTTCTTTTTTATTCATACTTTAAAATGTCTTTTTGTCTCCATTTGTGATCAGCTTCTTCTTCGTCTTCTTCGTTACATTCAGTGAATTGGTTATATGTCAAATGATACATACGCGTCATATATACAAATCTGCGTCTCAGTGGTAGCTCTGGAGTAACTCAGCTCTGATCTTGAGGATTAACAGGTGAATCAGTATTGGCAGTTTCAAGTCCAGAAGATAAGGTATACTCATTCGTCACTTGACCTTAAAATGGTTGGCCCGTTAATTTATTTTATCAAGCAACCATTATCATCTTCCAGGTTGTGTTTTGTTTTGTATGGGTTATCGAGTGATATCCCACATATGTTATGAATGAAAAATCCCCAGGCTGTTTCGTAATCATAAGTTGTCATCCTGTTTCTTGATTGGATTTTGGTTTTTGTGTTAGATGAGTGAGGCAGCTACCTCAAATCCTGCTCTTCAAGTGTCGGTATCTTTCGGTAGATTTGAGAGTGATTCGTTGTCTTGGGAAAAATGGTCTTCTTTTTCTCCCAATAAGTACTTGGAGGAAGTAGAGAAGTGTGCTACACCAGGATCTGTGGCGCAGAAAAAGGCTTACTTCGAAGCTCATTACAAGAAGATTGCTGCCAGAAAAGCTGAGCTGGTGGATCAGGAGAAGCAAATGGGTCATGACTCGTTGAGGTCAGATGACCAAAGCAACGGAGATCTCATAGACAAGACATGTCGCACAGAGTTTGAGTTGGAAAAGTTTAATGGCCGAACTTCTGCGGAAGCTGTTGAGAAAGAAACTGAATCTAGCAGTGATTTGGACATTGCCCGTGGTGAATATGCAGTCTTTGCAGAAGCTCATGATTCATCGACTGAGGTAGTTAAAGAACTGGGCAGTAAATTGGATATGCCCGAGGTGGAAAAGCCAGAAGAAGCTCCTAATCTAAAAGAACCGGAAAATCAACAGCTGGAATCTCCAGACAGGAAGGAACTGCGTGAGAGCTCAGAGAAACAGATGGAAAGCATTACAACAAATAAAGGGAAAACAGTGAGGTTGGATCGTCGAAAGGAATCTCAGAAGGTAAATAGTTCTTTATATGTTCCTTCTCTTATCCCTTGAAACCCTTTTTGTTTGGGGTCTTGTAACTCATCCTTGTTTTGTTCATTTAGAGTACTCCAACAAGTAAAGGTAGAGATATGGCGACAGTGAAGAAGAAACCACTATTACTTGTGACTAGACCGCCACAAACTTTCACCCCCAAACCCTCAAAGCCAGTGTTCGCGTCTAGTGCAGTGTCTACATCAACGACTTCAACGAAGAAATCAATCAATTCATCGATATCAAAGAGTAGAGTTCCTTCTGCTGGAGAAAGTAAGAGTATGGCTCCTAAATCTTTGCACATGTCCCTTAGTTTGGATTGTCCTGGTTCTAACCAAAGTCCCCATACGGCTACTAGAAAGTCTCTTATTATGGAAAAAATGGGAGACAAGGACATTGTCAAACGAGTATTTAAGACATTCCAAAATAGCTTCACTCAGTTCAAATCTTCTGCCGAAGATAGATCTCTTGGTGCAAAGCAGGTTTGGTTCTTGTTAAGTTTTACCTAATGGAGGAGACCTTCCAAATTTCTACTACTTTAATAACGGCCAGTTGGTCATTGCCCGTGTGTTACATGCAAACTTTCTTTTCTTCCATACAGATGCTTACAAAAGGGGCAGCAACTAAAGTTTCCACTTCTCTTCACCCCAGAAAAGGAAATGGAGGGTAATGTTCATTATCCTTGCATCTTATGCTGGGGAATGTGTTTATCATTTGCATTAGGCATACATACATTGCATTAGACATACATAAGATGGGCCTACACATTGCTTTGTAGGTTATGCTTTATACTAGTGAATCTTGTGAAGGCAAGCTTTGAAGAAATATTGCCATGTAATGTTACTTTTCTCTTTTTAGCACCATCTTATTTGTATTGGATAGTTACTTCAAGATTGTTGTCTAGCTATTTGAATGCCATATTGAAGAAAGTTTGCAAAATTGCTTTGTACCTTCACCTATGAGCCACACTGATTCATAGCTCTTAAAAAATTCTTCTTTCCATTCCTTTTTGTCTGAATTCAATGATGCAACTATGTTTGTGATAGGCCCCCCAAAGCAGGAATTATGGATAGAAAAACTGCTAAAGGATCCCCATCTTTGGGTCTGACAAATGGTGAAAGGACTGTGAGAAGCAAAGAGGTACCAGTTGATCCCTTCCTTTAGTACTTCTGAATCATATAATCCTGTTTCTGCTAGTTATTCAAGTTGGGATATATTTCAGTTTTCTAAGAAGTCGGAAGAAAAATCAAATGTGAGATAGGCAAGGAGTACTCCCCTTAGAGAAAAATTAAAGGTGCACTAGACATGTCAAGGTTTCTAGCATTAGGGAGTTTAGTGCCTAAAGTCAAGAAGTCAAATTGCATAGAACGTAACTGTTGCTAAATCATTTGGAGGATAAAGTCAAACAATCACCAATGAAATTGAAGTCACTTTACCGTTTTCATCATGCTTGTTACAGGAGGACAAAGGGGTAGAAACTAGAAAGCTGAGACAGAGCCCGAATTTCAATGCTACGCGGTTGTCAAGTTCTTATCGGGTACATAAAGTATCTAAAAGCCCTTAGGACAAGGTATGCCATATCTTGAGTTGTTTCAGCCATACATGCACATCAAAAGGTCACGCCAGTATGACCAGTCCTTTGCTGTGTCCTCATTTTTTCCTCAATCTCTTTTAACATATACATTGGTGTGCGCCCATCAACATTTGCTGAATTATTGGTAATTTTGAATAAACGTTTAAGTTGTTGCTGAAATGCTTTATTTAATTGGAAAGAAATACTTCACTTTTGAGTTGAAGTCGACTGCCACTAAGTGCTTGATAAAACATTATGGGTTAGAATTTAATTTAATCACCTTCAGTGCAGGTATTGCACATAGTCCATGATGAACAGATTAATCATTGTATAAGTAGTATTAATCATTGTATCAGATTGTATATTTTAACTGCATACTGATTTACAAGTAGTGCACTGGGATCTAGTTTATGTATCTGAGTATCTTTTAAGCAACGTTTCCAGCCAGCCATTCAAGAAAGATATGTATATGAATAAATTAAAAGTTATTTTTACTTCACTCGGTCTTTTAAGTATCAGCTTCAGTTTTTAGCCATACTTGATAGTCTTGGTCCCAGAAGGAGCATCTTCTTCTATAAAGTGATGATCTTGATCAATTTATTTGACTCTGTTTACGGCTATGCACATGGATTATGTACATGCAGGAGGGCTCGAAGACGGTTGGACTGTAGACTATAATATGCCTCTCATCTCAATCATAAATGTCCATTTTCCCGCCTCTCAAAAAACTTGGTTACATGTGCCAAGTGATAACATCACTTATGCTAAGGTGAGCTATTTTCCTCCGAGTAGGGTTGAAGAAAACAAATGGTTTCACCTCCCATTGAAGTCCTCATGGAAGGTGCCATGAATGGTACATTACACAATTAGGTTTTTTCATTGGTAAGAGGATAACATTTCTTGTGATGAAACAATGGACAATTACAAACTGGAAACAATACGGTCTCGGGAATGTTCTTGTCAATAGTGATGATACTTTCTTTTCCAAGTTTACAAACAAAGATGTAGCTATTAAGGTAATTGAGGCTAGTTCCTGGCATGTAGAAAGCAAATCAATTATGTTGCAATTATTGAGACCTGAAATGAAAATTGAAGAAATTAAGAAAACATGCCTCTATAGCTCCACATTCATAAAGTTTCTTTGAAATATCGGACAACAATTGGATTAAGCTATCTTGAAACTATATTAACAAACCTATTTGCACGGTCCAAGCAAAAGCTGAGGTATTTAGAATTAATTTTACAAAATTATGTGTTCTAGTTAGTTCAATGACTCAATTACCTGACTCTATTCCCATTGTAAGGTTGAATGAACAACTTGAAACTATGGAAGATAGTTTGAAAGTCACTTATGCATGGAAACCTAAAAATGAAGGAGCTAATATGAGATGGATTCCTACTCACAATTTGTTTAAGACTAGATTATGAATTAGAGGAAATTATTAAAACAGAAGGTCTTCACAACAATGAAACAGAGCAGGTAGTGAAAATAATGCAAGCTACATTATTAAAGAGAAAGAGGGAGAAGGATTTTTAACTGTGAATGAACCAATAGAAACATCAAATAGCACAGAAGGGAAATAGAAGAAGAAAATATGAACACTCAAAAACTAGAGAAGACAAAACAATAAACTAAGAAATAAGAACTAAGATACTAAGATAATGAGAATAGCATATTTGAAAAAGAATTTGAAATAGTACAGAGGGGGAAATTAATTAGGAAAAAGAAACCACCTACTCAAAGCTACAAAACATGAAGATTGCAACTTGGTATATCAAAGGAGCTAATACTTTTGCAAAGAAGTTACTTATTGGAGACTTTATCGTTAAGAATATACCTGATCTCCTGGCTATTTTGGAATCTAAAATCAACATTAGTTGTGATATTTTGAAATTGCTAAGTAATGAGTGCCTAGAGATAGCAAATTTTGATAAACTTCTTTGTGGCATAATTTTGGTGTTTTGTAATAAGAACTCGGTTGAATTTTTTCCATCATGCATCACAGATCAATTGATTCATGCTAATGATATTTGTAAATCCACAAAGATTGCCTGTCATATTTTCTTTATTTATGCTCACAATAGTGGTCACCAAAGAAGTCAACTCTAGAATGTGATCAGAAGCATATCTACACATACTTAAAAACCTTGATTACTCATTAGAGACTTTAATGTCATTATTTCATCAGATGAAGTAGAAAGGGTATATGTAAATAAGACTCATTGTTAGTAGTAAAGACTTTGCTTATCTGATGTAGCCTTAGGGGGGATTTTTCATATGAATCGACAATAAATAAGGAAACGGTCTCATCAAGAAAAAATTGGACAAAAGTCTAGCTAATCTTAAATGGTTTTAGCAATTCCCACATAGCTTTAACTTGTTTCACAATACTTGCCTATTAGACCAATCTCCTACAATTACTATAATAGAATTTATAAGACTCAAATATCTACTCAGATTTAATAATTTTCTTATGGATGTTCTAGGTTTTGAGGATGTTGTATGGAAATATGTCACTACTGAGGTATAGATATCTAAGTAGTATAAATATATTCAGTGAATTCATATGATCAAACAAAATCTTAAGCTATTACATAGAGAAAATGTTGGAAGTATACATCATCTTATTTCTATAGCTAAAAGAGCTTTGATATGAATCCCATGGATTGTATAAAAAGTCACATTGTAGTATGTTCTTAGACAAGGAAAACCAAACAAAGATCTAGAGTTAAGTGGCTAAAAAGGAGGGAATAAAGGTTAATCTTTCTTTCATAGATCTTTTATCTTCACAAAAGTTACAAATAGAATCTCTAGATTAATGGTTAACATTAAAATCATATACAATCCAGACATGCTAAAACAGGAGACCTGTAAGTATTTCTCTAGTTATATGAATGCCCCCACCAATGCATTATCCTCAGTTGAAGTGATAAAAAGTATCATGTGTGGAAGTATAACACCACAAGAAGCTGAGATACTTTCCAAACCTATAACCAGATAAGAAATTGAACAAATTTTCAAAAGCTTGAATCTTACAAAGCATCTGGGCTTGTTGGATTCAATATGTTCTTTTTCACTAAAACCTAGCCTCTCATCAAAGATATGGTATAAAATGTTGTTATGGAATTCTTTGAAGAAAAAAAGGATGCTTAAGGTGTTCAATGGAAGTTTCATAACACTCATTCCCAAACGTGGTGAAAAAAAAACACTTTTGAGACTTTGGGCCTATTGCTTCTTATAACTCGACCGATAAAAATGTTTCAAAAATTTTGGCAAAAAGATTGAAGGAGATCTTAATCAATCATGTGATAGTACTCAATGGGCTTACATACCTAATAGAGAGATGGAAGATAATATTCTACTTATGTAAGAATTTATGAAGGGATATTCCAAGAAACAAGGGGGTAAAAATTGTATCTTGAAAATTGATCTAAAGAAAGTTTAAGATAATTTTGACAGAGAACTTTCTTTGTAATATCATGAGAGTATTAGATTTTCCAAAATGTTTCATTAAATGGATAACTCTGTGCTTCACCATACCATCTTTTAGCATCCCCATCAATGAAGAGCCCTTAAGCTTTTTTAATAGCTCCAAAGACATTAGATAAGGTGATCCTTCTTCACCTTATTTATTTGCCATTGTTATAGAGGTATCAACAAACTTTTGAAAAGGATTGTAGAGAGAACCAAACATTTCAAATATCATTCCAGGTGGATAAAATTAGGAACCATCATCCTCATCTTTGTTGATGATGGATAAAACTTCTCATTTAGCTATAACAAAGGCCATCAAAATTTTTACCAAACTTTTTGGTCTCCATGTTATCATTGATAAATGCTCCTTTCACATCTGTAAAAGTGCTAACGATCAGAGACATATAATAGAACACATCACTAGGTTCAGAGATATATCTTTACCATTTACTTACCTTAGTATACCAATAACTAACACAAAGTTGAGTTGTGAAGCTTTGAGCCTTTGGTGGACAAGATACAAGCTAAAATTACAAGATGGAGCATGCAAACTTTATCTCTAGCTAGTAAAGCTTAATTAATTAAGACTAGTTTATCTTCAATTAACATATATTGGGCTACACATCTTGCCATTCTAAGAGATGTGAACAAAAATATTGGCAAGATATTTAGAAAATTCCTTTGATTAGGAGAAAAGGAAGCACAATCAGATCTCATATCAGAAAGGAATTTAGGAATGTGATGAGTTTATTGTTCTGACATGATAACCAGATTTCAAGTTATCCCTTAAAGAATAAAGTTGAATTACTAGATTTGAGGCAAATTATTACAGATAATCAAAATCTTGAAAATGCATTGGTGTTTACGGATAAGATCCTTATGAGAATAAATGATAGAAATCTACAGATGGAGATCATCATATTATACGTGACAAAAATTGGTGGCGCTTAGCTGCTAATGGGAATTTAGCAGCACTTCTTTTAAAAATTGTTCTAACAAAATCTTATGTATGTTCCATGGTATAAAATTATATAATGCAAACACTATCTTCCTAGAATTGCTACAACATTTATAGAGATCCATGAGGAATAAATTACCCACCATTGACAGATTAAGCAAAGTTTAACTACTTAACAAACTAGTGTAGTCTATGTAGAAATCAATTAGAGAGCGCCTCACATAAGTTTTTCAAATGTAAGTACACCAGTGGTGTATGGAAAACAATTCCTCATAAATGCAACATTAGCAATCCTCTAAAGGAATGACAATAAATAATTAGTTGGAGTCTAAATTTATAACATGTTAAAAGAGGTTACAATTGGTGTTATGGCATTCCTTTATCTAATTTGGTGCTATGCATTTCGGATGAAAGGAATAGAGACATCTTTTACAATAAGGAAAGAAGCAAGAGCAATTCATCAAAGATTTAATCAATGCTACTAGACTTCAAATAAACACCTTTTGTGATAAGCTATCTTTATATTCTACATGTATTGATAGTTGGAGCAGTAACTAGTTCTGTGTTTTCCCTCATTTGTGGATGCTTAAATAGCTTAACAGATTGCTTTGTTTACAAAACTCTTTTATTGAGAGTACATGTATAGTTAACTTGTTTATTAACCTTTCATGGCTTAATTCAATTACTTTTTTTAAAGTTCATTTTTCAATATCATAATCTTAATTTCGATAAACCTTTTCTATTAAGAAATTATCATTTTTAAGTCTAGCAATGTATTGTGGATTTGAAATTTTATAACTGCAATCATTGTCTAAGAGAATGTAGGTGTTGCACATCAATTTGTGTTAAATTATGCCATTTATTTTGTTAAAATATTCTACCTATACAAGTGTTAGTCCAAATAAGATCTAACATTTCATATTGATTCTTATTTATTAAATATCTCATATTTAATTATAAAGTTTCTTAAACTTTACAATGAAGTCTAACTTGATTAAAATATATTTTCTTTCTTCAACCCTTCTTTTTATTTGAACCATTAGGTTCCCAAATCTATTAGCAATGTACACAAATTATAACCCTAAATTATATTTAGGATTAGATAAATTAAAATCCTTTAATTTGAAAAATAATATGGCATTCTAAAAAGTGAATTTAACTTCAAACGTGTTTGATATATTAATTTATACGTATTTTAGAATTATATTAAAGTCCTATCATTATTCTCAATG
>JANIHY010000001.1:4106247-4122060 GCA_027479065.1 Erythroxylum brevipes
TGTTCTTAGAAACAACAAAACCTTGAGGGGTCGTGAGTTCGATTCCCAAAGAGGACAATACTGATTAAGGTTGGATGCCGCGGTATAACCCACAAACATACGCCGAGATATAACCCCCAAACACCTACGGATGGGGTGTGGGGTCCAACATTAAAAGGTTGGCTCAATGGTAAGAGACATGTTCTTAGAAACAACAAAACCTTGAGGGGTCGCTAGTTCGATTCCCAAAGAGGACAATACTGATTAAGGTTGGATGCCGCGATATAACCCGCAAACACACGTCGGGGTATAACCCCCAAACACCTACGGGTGGGGTGTGGGGTCCAACATTAAAAGGAATTGGCTCAATGGTAAGAGGCGTGTTCTTAGAAACAACAAAACCTTGAGGGGTCGTGAGTTCGATTCCCAAAGAGGACAATACTGATTAAGGTTGGATGTCGCGGTATAACCCATAAACACACGTCGGGGTATAATCTCCAAACACCTACAAGTGGGGTGTGAGGTCCAACACTAATAGTTCCTATACAAGACCATACAGCTAATATACGAGATTATTTCGTATTAAAAGAATAGAAGCAAAGAGAAAAACAACAGAAAGGGAGGCTTCAACTAAGGGAGAAGGAGAAAAGGGAAGCAAATATTAAAAAAGGTGGTCGTGCTCATCCATTTGATTACACTTCTGGCCAGGCTGCATAAAGCTTATAACAGATTACAAAGATAATATGATTTACATGTATCTGATACAAAACAGAATTGCTTATTCTGCAATAGCATCTGGGATCACATGTACATCTGGGTTGCTTGAAGATAGAGATCACATTTTATATCAAGCTACAACATCTCATTCCCTTTTAAACATTGAATCCCTACCTGACAGATCCAAAAACAGCAGACAGGCCAAATCTGACTTAGCCACACCTCACGGTCTCTTCTCAAGGGAACAACTAAATCCTTCCAATCTCATTTCATATGCTCTTCCCACTGATCACCACCACTTAACCCAAAGCACAGGGACCAACAATGTCCAACAATCCCAAGAAAACCATTTTCATTAAGCCAATTTGATACACATGAGCCATCCTCGACCTGAAAACAATTTGATGTATCAAATATTCTATACATATCCTCTGCTCATGACAACAAAACTTTTTAATTAAATAAGACATTGAAAATGAATTAGGGTCAATGAATCAATGGGCCAAACTTTGTATTGTGCCATGGTGTAACAAATTCTAGTTGCCAATTCAATGGATTTTTTTTTTCAATTTAAAAAAAAAAAACAAAGAACAGAAGATAGGAATTGGATTAACAATATTCTCTTTGACATACAATTGACATCCCATTGGACCAATTCCTGGAAGTTCACAGTTTCTTGGTAGAGTTGGTCCAACAATTTCCTTGGGCAGTACTGTCGTTCCAATCATATAAAACGTCGATAAATCACATATAGGCAAAAATGGAGCCAATAAAAGCCGTTGATGTACCGGTGAATTGCGTATATTACAATGTGGGCTTCGTAAAAACAAATGGTCCTGTATTGATCTATCGGGAACTAATCATTCTAAAACCTCATGGTCATAGAATCTAACGCCAACGTAGAACACGACTCTGGTGATGACAATATGGACGGTGTTGCCAACGGCTAGGACGACGTGGACTCTGGTGACGGAGGAAGATCATACAATTCACAACTATGGTGTAACTTCCCTCTTGTTAAAGTTGCTGCCTTTCTCGTCTTTTCTCGCTCTAATATCTCTGGTGGCCATGTAATCTCTTATTCTTTTCACGTCTGATAGTTTCACAGGTTTCACTATAAAATCCTCTGCTCCCTCCTCCAAACATCTGGAACAATACAAAGCCAAACGACCCAGAAATTAGTTTCAGACACTGTGTGTAGCAATTCATGTTATGAGAGAGAGAAGTTATGGAAAATTGATGATCTCCTACCTGTCTATTCGAGCCATGATGTTCTCTGATGACATGATCACTACTGGTATTTCTCTGAAAGTAGATGATTGCTGCAAGAGTGCAGAGAATACTATTAGCATCACTTATTTTTTACATTCATAAGTTCGTTTAGATTTGAATATTGAGGGATGACAAGATTTTGAACCTTGATCTTCTTGAGCAACTCGTAACCGGTCATTTCAGGCATACAATAGTCAGTAATGATCAGATCAACCTTTAAGCTCTGTAAAACCCATAAATCATCAAATCAGTAAAGGCTTAACTCAGAAAGGAGCTTAAGTTTCTAAAGAATCATTCAATGAGCACTTACATCTAGGCCATCTCCTGACGTCCTTTTCTCTCCATCCAAACCAAGGAACTCAAGAGCTCTGATTCCACTGTCCACTGCAGTCACTGAAAAATCCAAACAACCAAATTCTATCAGAATCCCAGTTAAATAGACACAATCCATTATCCAAAATTTCCCACAATTAAGACACAAACCTTTACAAGATGAGATCTTTAGCAACCGTTCGATGACCTTGCGATCAACAAGGCTATCATCAACTGCCAAAACATGAACGTCATCTTGATCACCGGACAGCGAGAGACTCATGTCATCAATCATCTCCGAACGCCACCGCATCGAAGCTACACTATTTCTAGACATAGCCAACAGAGTAGAAAGCTCAAATCTTTGGCACAAATTAACAACGGAACTTTTACTCAACGAAGAGGAGCTGCTCTCTTGGCTCTTGAGCAAAGCTTTCCTTAAATACTATTACATCACCATCTAAAGTCAAGAAATGCAACGGAGTATAGTAATAGAAAATAGTAATGCCCACCTGCCTCGGTCAATCTAGGGTGTCCTCTCTCACTCTCTCTCAAAATCAAATCAATACTTTCTTGCCAGTCTACTTTCTTGTTTATATATACGCAGTGTCATTCCTTAATACTATGTTAGATTAACCATCAAATGCAGCATTTCTATAGGGAAAGGAGCCAATGTGTGGATAGTCTAGCTACATTAGCTTTATTATCGGGCCCAAGGTTGCAAGATCTTTAGGAGCTTTCGATGATTGTTAGAGATTTACTCCACCAAGATATGAATGGATCGTTTTATTATCGAACTCTACGATAGGGGTAAATTAGGTCGAACTTTTTTTAACTTTTTATTTTTAGATATTTTCCCTTTGTAAAAAATGTTAGATTAACTAACCGTGTCCAGTTTAATAGATAATGGATTGATTCTAATTAAGGAACTCGGAGTCATAAGAATCAAATCGGCCTAAGCTTAAGCCATTTCCTTCTCCCTTTAAATTGTTACATAAACACTTTCAGATTAAGTTAATTGAAATATTACAGAAAGTTTCTAACCATAGAAAATGAGCACTTGAGGAAATAGGAAGAGAGGGAATAAATCATGTTTTTTCAAAAATTTCAAACATCATAAATTTAGGTTTGATTTACATTGTTATTAATCGATCATGATAAGTGTATTCAATTGGTATCAAATCATATTAGTATTGATATGATAATAGCGAATCCATTAATTAAAGACTTACCACTAAACATATTTGTTGATCATGTTGAACGAATAGGTATTATTGAGAAGTCTTCGTTGGTATAATATTCTAATATGTATATATACAAATGACTATTTTGCTCAAATTGTATTGACAATTTGAAGTCAATTACTATCATGTTTGTGCTCATTTATTTGTTATCCACATTATAATGTATACAAGTATTGTTTTTGTGTGATAGCAATTATAGTATTACTCACTTAAAGTTTGACGAGTTAAGTTACTTATTATGTAATGCATGGAAGAAATTATATTATATTGCTTATTAATATCATGATCCGATCTTCTTAATTCAAGTAAGAATAATGTGCACTTAAAATTTTATTATTGAATCACTAAGTCGTCACATGAATTAAGTGGGAGATTGCTAAATTAATCAAAGGTGACCCATATAATATATAATCGATTGATTCTAATTAAAGAATCTAGTACGATGGTGAATGAATCTACAAGTCATAAGAATCAATTTTACATGAACTAAAATATAATAGAAAGTTAGAAATTAGCACTTAAGGTAACAGAAGGAGAGCGTCATTGTTTTCAAGAGCTTCAAACATCAAATATCATAGATTGTGGTTTGATTGACAGTGCTATTAAGTATTAATCGATCCTCATAAATGTATTCATAATAACGCTGAGATTCTGAAAATCCACTTTGGTGCGATCTTCACAACAAAAATGAAAGCACAAGCTCCAACGTATCTATATCTCGTGTTACGTGACATTTTGGTCAAACCTCTAAGTAGATTTGACTGAACCAGTCAATGGAGGACCCCGCCGTCAAAATCCGTTGGACCTTAATCGCCGGCTCCAAAAAACGGACAATAATCAATGGCATGCCCTAGCGTTTTGTTGTCTGGTGAACGTTTTTCATTTTAACTAATTAAAAAAAAAGGTAAATAAATTTTAGATTTATAAAGTTTTTAGCAATTTGAATTTTGAAGTATGCTTAATTATAAAGTAAAAATTTAATAAAAACTTCGTTAGATTTTCTATTTAGACTACTATTTAACATCCATTTGACCTTAAACATGTTATTTTATTTTAATCATATTTCTGTTCTAAAATGATATTGTTTTGAGAGCAAAAATAAGATTAAAATAAAATAACGGACACTGAAAATTTTATGTCAAATATTTGAGATTAAGTATATAAAATAATTTTATGGGCAATCTTTAGAGTGATATGAATAATGTGCATCGTATGAAAAGGAATATTACTCTGAGTTAGTTCATGTGATTTGCAAAATCATTCGTCGAGGGATGCCATTTCCTTTCAGATATATACGTGCATTTATTACTGTGTACCAATCATATATTACATCTTATCCAATTCGAAGCAATCTACTATCCAGATTCTTATCTTTGACAAAAACGATATGATCTACGTCCAAACATCCATGTGAACAAGAACTTTGTATTCCCATATTTCTTTGGATATATGTAGATATATAGTTAGATAACATGATATCTTAATGCTGGAAAATCATGCACATGTCAAGAATCCCAACCATTTTGAGATTGTCACTCTTGTAAGTTTATATATATAAAAAAAAGTGTGACATTGAAATCAACTAGTAGTTGTTCTGATTAGTCACAGAATTGTTACTAAAAATAGAAACAATAACATCTAAGAAGAAACTCTCAAGACCTAAACAGACTAACATAAATCCTAAAACGAAGAAATATAAAAATATGCTTAATTTGATTTTACATTTTTTTACTAAAAGTTCTGTTATATCTTAAAAATTAAAATTAATTAAATAAATTATGAAGTTATAATTAAACATATTGATTTATCTAAAACATGATTTATTAAATTAATAGTTCATCGAAACTAAGGACGTGACCAAATAGTTGGGTAGGTAGGGTCAGACACTGAAATGATCGTTAAATAAATGCTTAGTGGCAGAGAGAAGCCAGATAAAAGCATTGACAACTGTGCTAATCTATCATTTGCAGAACCAGACACGACAAGTTAGGAATGGATAGATTTGGCGAGTACTTAATACACTCAAGTAACCTTAAATTATCCTCGTTATAATCAGTACTTTTCTTTCAATTTTAATAATACACTATCGATCTTTTCAATGAAGATTGGTTTTCCTCTCTCTATAATCTATACACATTGTTGTACAGCGTATGCCAAGCCGTATCCTGTCGTTTGATTCAACTCAATCTCTGCATAGTAATTAAATACCATGTAAAGCAAAACAACCTGCTATGCCCACTTGTAGACCTGATGCTTATGTTGTCACAGTCACATCATCTGCCGTCAGGTCTGACGTTGGATTCAGGAAATACATGGGGCCTCCAGTGGATAGAAGGGGGGAAATTCCATTTTATCTTCGATCAAACCAATCAACAATTCTAGGATGCTGTCCCTACAACTATATATACTGCTGTAAGTTGTTACGGTCTAGTTGAAGTAAAGGTCTCGAAGAAGATAAGGTGCTACGGGAATAGGTTGATTGGATTAGACTGATAGCAATATTATTTACGAGGTACGAAGCTAGGATTGCTGTAGATTATCAGAAAGAGTTAAGGCCTAAGAGTAGTAGACCTTTCATGTATATCCTACGCCCGTGAACGCATGAGATCATCTCATCCAAATTACCCAGTTTAAAACACAACCACAAGAGAAGATCTGTTCCGCCTATAAAACAGTCACAGGGACCTACGAGGCAGGGATTGTAGATAAAAATTTCCAAGCTTTTGGAACAGAATCTATTAAATTACAAGCATATATTATTTAATTTAATAAGAGCCCGTAGTATGTTATATTTTATTAAGAAGTATATGTATTTATAATTTATAAGTTTATAATTTAGTTTATGAATTTTTAGGTGTTAAATAATTTTTTTTAATGAAAATTTTAAAACTAATTTGGATCTTTTGTCCTAAAGTTTTTACAGTATTCATTAATAATAGCCCCAAGTTTCATACATTCATGCAAACTAAGAAACACCCTTCGCCCCATCTAGAAGTCTAAAAGATTTGAAGAGGGTAGCTAGGATTTGAAAGGGACCAATTAAGAAATGATTGAACACTCAACCTTAAGAGCCAAAGATAAAAACAACCCTAAGTCTAGACTCTAGATGAATAGGAGGTCTTAATAAATTAATCGGTACATATTTCCTTTTGTCAAAACGAATCTTTCGTGCCCACTATTAAATTTAGTCCAGCTTGACTTTTCTTTTTCAGTTTAAAAAATGGATACTTTTACTCGATAATCAAAAGGCCACATAATTAGCTCAGTAGGTCATACCATAATATATAACGGTATTTTAGTTACGTTTTTAGATTAAACGTAAAAGGAGAAAAAAAATGAAGAAATGTAAAAAATATATAATTTTGGTTTTTATAACTTCAAACGAGATTTCTGAAATTGAAACGAACACAAATTCATTGTCGTCTTTACAAGAACTGCTCTCGAAGATGCGGATAAAGTCTTTCTACAATTTTCTCAAAACATAAGTTCTCTTAACAAGTCAAAAAATCCTTATACATACGATTGATATCAGCAACTGCAGAAGACCTTAATCTTTATATATAATTTTCATATCAGAATTTCCCATCACAAGATTGATATGGATCCGATTCATATTGATTAGGATCTATTTTCTACCCGAACTTTAAACCCATCGATTTAGATCATTTATTGGGTCACTTTATTATTTTTATCTGAATCAAATTACGTAATTCAACCGATAAATTATTAAAAAAAATCAAAAAATGCAATTAATAATTGTCCAATTTAATGAGAAAGGATAAAATTGTCTAACATTCTCCCTTTGGACAAGCACTAATTGCAGTTTTGACTATAGTTTAAAAACTTGGTTAAGCCACGCTACTGAATTAGTCAACTAAGTTTAAAAATAGAACATTTGATACAAAGATTACGAAAGTTCATCATTCCATCTTGCAAGGCTTTCGATACCGAAAAGTGTCAAATGCATGTTTCATGTGCAACACAGATCCAATACAATCACATATACCTAATAACTCACTAACATGAATTAGAAAATGGAGTGTGACAAACTAGGATGATACTTTTATGATCTAAATTATATCATCTTTGTTTATAGGTTTTGATTTCTCTAACTTGATGCTAAATTGCATATGCTAAATTGCATTAGAGACATTTCGCTTTCTTTCACCGAATGCTAAACAACATTTATAAGAGAAAACTAAACTACATTAGAGAAAATGTTCTCCAACTGAATGCTAAATTGCATTAGAAAACCTTTACGAGATTAAAAACTTATATCTCCCTATGTTATATTAAACTTCATGGATATCTGTATAAAACTATATGTGTTTAAATGACATAGGTACAAGGTTAATTTGTATATATGCTCAATGACCTTTAAATGCTTAAGATTGACACAAATCTTAAGACTTTCATACATATTATGACAATGTATGATAACATGTACTACTGAGAATAAACAATGATCATCTTTATCGATGAATCATCATACTATCATAATGTATCAAAATGTACAAATGTACATGGAACAAATATAACGATCTCCTAACTAACAGTGTCTAAGGACATCAAAATACCAACTGTATACTTGTGTCACAAATACAAGTGGGTGAAGTCCTTTAGTTAAAGGATTGACGAACTTTTCCTGAATCTTTAAATGCTCCAAACCTTAATGTCATATTTTTGTATTAACTCCTTTATGGCCAAATGGTTGACCTTTAAATGTTAAAATCTTGTAATATTCTTTGTTATTATCAAACAACACAGCAAGAAGATTACAATAGTACAACCAAATGAGTTTAGCCACTGAATCAACCACAGACAACTCAGAAATCAAGTTTATGAACTGAACCATTTTTGAAGCAACCCCTTAGCATAAACTCTGCATGTATGGTCGAGGAAGTAATCCATGTTTACTTGACACTCTTCCATGACATTGTACCATCAGCAAACTTAAAACTGTAACTTTAAGTGAACTTTCGATTATCCAGATACATAACTAAATTTGAATCTGAATTCCCTACGAAGTTTAGTTTGTTGAATGTTCTGTATGTCAACATATAATTTTTGATTCCCTTTAATTATCTCGACACTCGCTAGATTGCATTCCAATGATCTACCCCTACGTTGACCAGATACTGACCAAATTGTCAAATAGTAAACGCAATGTCCTCCTTAGTACATAATCGAGCATAAATCAAACTATCAACCGTACTAGAATATAGAATATTCCTCATAACCTCTGTCTTTACTTTATTCTTTGAATATTATGCCAAAGACTATCTCTTACTATGAGAAATATGCGTTACGATAGGTTTACTGTTAACTGTATTAAACCTTTATAACATATACTCAATGTAAGTACTCTGTGAGAAGCCTGATGAGCATTAAGATCTGTCCTAGTGAATTTAAATACTTAGGACAAAAGATTCTACGTTAGGGTACTTCTTGTTAAAATTTTTGACCAAAAGTTGCTTAACCTGATACAATATAGTCAAGTAATTTGATGTGAGCAATATATCATCCACATACAGTAATATGAAGATAATTTTGCTCCCCTTATGAAGATAATTTTGCTCCCCTTGACCTCATAGTACAAACATCTTTTAACTTTATTTTTCATGAAGTCGAAAGAGGTCAAAACCTCATCAAATGTAAGGTATCACTTTTAGGAGGTTTGAAGTAAACCATTATTGATATGCATAACGCACAAACCATGCAGTTTCATTTGGATCCTAAAACCCTTCAGGTTGTTTTATACAAATCTCTTTATAAGGCTCTTTATTCAGAGAAGTGGTTTTAACATAAATAACATCATCATGAGCTACAATTGTCATAATCACTCAAAATCTATCCTACGAGGTTAAAGAGAAAAAGTAACATTAAAGTTAACATTTCTCCCTAAGTGAACTATTAGGCAACTGAGCGAGTCCATAAACCGTTGAACTCTATCCTGAAATCCTTTAGGTTTATAAACTTCATTTGCAACTAACGAGTTTGCAATTTTGCTGTAAATCAACTAGCTCCTAGACCTTACTATGCTTCATGGATTGCATCTCATCAGTCATTGGGCCCAGAAACAACTTCTGTAAAAGTAATTGGATTCGAAACATGTCTAATATCATAGTCCTACTTACCTAATAGACTATGTAATCATATAGGATAGCAGGTCGTCTCACTCTAATGAATTTACTTAATTGCATTAGATCTTGTACCACCAGGAACCTCTATAAGTGTATGTATGGATTTTTGTTCCTGTACAGACACGATACAAAGACCTAAATCTACTGGATCTAACTGTATGAGTAACGGGTACATAATAACTGTAGTATCTACCCTGCTATCATTCGAATGGTTAAGAGGCCCACCATCATCATAGACATTGTGTTCCAAAAATTTAGTTGTTTTTGATTCTACTATTCCAGTCCCACCATCTATACAGTAAAAGTTGTAGCCTTAAAGTTGTCGAGATATCTTACTAAATAGCAAAGAGCGGAACGAGCATATAATTTTCCTTTATAAGGATTATACTACCTCAGTAGGGCAGTCCCATACATGAATGTGTACAAGGTTAAATTTCCAAACTTCTAGATAATCAGGTAGAATAACCTTGTTCTGCCTCGACTTCTTCAAGTCCTTTAGAATGTAGTTATGTCTTTCGACAATATATCATTTTGCTCAGAACTACTCGGCATAGTGAATTAAGTCATTATTTTAACTGATTCCAAATATCTGGCAAATAGACCTTTTAAAGTTCTAAAACACCATGTTTGCTATGATATTCTCCCTTCATAGTCAAATTTGACTATCTTGATGAATTTTACTAATTGGTTCTCAATCTTCGTTCCTTAAGCAATAACACATAAATGTAATGGGAATAATCATCAACAAATATCAAAATACATTTAGAATTGCACAATGCAACTATATAAGGTCTATCGATATCTTTATGTATTAGACTCAATAAGTCAAAAGCATGAGTTCACCTTAATACCCTTATTAGTCAACTTACCCTTGCAACAATTAACACATATTCTCAGATCATCATAATCTAGAATTGAGAAATAAATTCTTTGATCAATCTCTCAACACTAACTTTGGAAATATAGCTTAAACTTTTTTGCCACACCAAGTATGACTTCTCATTCATCAGGGTTCTTCATTTCATAACTTGTTTAGCAAGAAACGAAGAAGCATATTTCTAATTTGGGGTAAGACACATTTTATCCAAACCATATGACAAGAAAGTAGTGTTAGAGAAGTGCTCTAAAGGCAATCACCTTTAGCACTTATTGTACAAATCATTTTATAATTAATAAAGACATTTTTATTATTTTGATGTTTATATATTTATGGATTTGATTTTGATCTTAAATTGATTTAATGAAGTCCTTGATACAAAATATAGCATGGAGGAAATCATGATGAGAACATTGTAACGAGATTCCTATCATGTGTAATTATGTTAGTATCTAAACTTTTTCTAGTTATAGAATTAATGAGATGGGATATCATTAATCCAGATAGACTAGCACATGTTATACTCCTTGATTGGGTTAAACGGTAGATCTCATAAGTTGTAGACATTAGTTGTTTAGAGTTAACATGTGGATGCTTACTAAGGTTAGTAAGTACATTAGACAGACCTACTATGAGACAATCATATAGATATTCTAATCTAGTGTCAATGATAGTCTTATCATAGTAATGTTGCAAGTATCATTTGACTTGAGGTGTTTAAGGATATCTCAGATGCTGATCCTATGTTTTGACTCCATTCATCGGTTCCTTTCAAGGGTTACTCATAAGGTGGTGATTGGGTATAACTTGAGGTATTTGGAGATAATTGAGTAGCAGTAAATGATTCACCACTCCTGATAGAAGGAGATGATACCCACGTCCTCTTTTCGAGGTCATTACTCGGGAGTCTCTGGCTAAAGTCGATATGTGTCATGAAGAGAATCTTCAATGATGCATAGAGTAATGAGATCCTCAGGACAAGATCTAATATCACTTACACTAGATGTGACATATTTAGTCTAATAAGAGTTGACACTTTGACCATACTCTGAACCAAGTGGGGTATAGATGATGAAAGGACGAGTTACATGACAACATTGTGTACGGAAGAGTTTGTAGTCAAACCACTGACTTTCTTGTCAATTGGAGGTCATGATGTGTTGTTAGAAACTACTCTTGACTTACTTGAATTAAGTGTTAGTTCAAGTAGCCAACATAACGGAGAACCTAATGGCTCACACATATAGGAGATCCGAATGATGAGTAAAATGGTCTTAAATGGTGATTCAAGATATAAAAGATTGTTTTGGGATTGTATCACTATGTGATCATGGTAAAAAATGTTGTAGGGAATGGATTTGAAACAAGTGTTATTCGCTGCCAATTTTGTCATTAACTTCCTAAAACTTCTATTAATGCATGTTATTTATGGTCATTAACTTCTCATAACTTCCATTAATGCATGTTATTCATGACCATTAACTTTTCATAACTTCCCATTAATGATGGGATTTTGGGAGGCCAACGAGGGTAGAAAATAATCATCATTTTTGTGCATCTTGTGTAAGACACAAGAAAAAGATAAATAGAAAGAAAGTTCTTTGTTATACACACACTCTTTCTCTCTAACTCTCACAAGAGTTCTTGTCTTTTTTAAGATAAAGAAAGAACTCTAGTCATCTCATAGTGAGGTTTTATCCTTCTATCTTCATGTGGACTTTTATTAGAGATGATCTAAATTGATTGTTGTAGTTTATGACAACCCAACACGGAGAAGATTAAAGAACGAAGGAGATCGTTAGAAAGGTATGTAAACATATTACATAAATTAATAAGCTAAAGAGTTACCTGATGGTCACAATCTTTCCTTCTATGCTTATATACTGCTGGCTTCTTTATATCATGCAGACCTTTACTAGCACTGGTTTGACTAACATCAGCATGTGGAGAAGATTTGAACTTTCTACCTTTTAACTTAGTGGGCTTCATCTTTGCCTTCCCTTTAGTTTCTTTCGAGGGTTGTAGGAGTAGAAAACTTGAGTTTCTCCTCCTCAGCAAGGCAATGAGATATCAAAGTGTTGAAGTCCCATTCCTCATCTAGCAAGTAATATGTCATCACTAGATTACTAAACTCTAGAGGGAGTGTATTTAGAGTTTGGTGAACAATGAAGACATCAGGAAGAGGAATATTCAACATCTTCAATCTACTATGAAGATGAACCATGCTTGATATGTACTCTATTACTCTCCCTTCTTCTGTATACCTCATGGTAAATAATTCTTTCATTAAGACACTTGTCTCAACATTAGGTGAGATTATGTACCTCTAGGAGACATTTCCAAAAAATTCCTTTACTATGTCTGTGTATGGAAGTTCACTAAGCAGATGGTTAGGTATGGGTCTCTTAATGATCATCAAACATAATCTGTTAGACCAATCTTAGGTCTTATAGGCTATTTTATGAGTTCGAGAGCTCATAAATGTAAGTGGAGATGGCCTATTCGTTTGTATGACCATATCAACATCAGCTAGCTCCATAGCATTCAATACAACCTCTGTCCACTTTTTTGTATTGAAACCGGTCAGGGTTTCAATGGTGACATTGATTTTGTTGATAAAAATGGTGATTATAAAATAATAATGTTTAAATCAGCACAAATGTAGGATAACAGTGATACTCAAAGCCATTAAATAGTATCTTTTCTAAGAATCTGTTCACATATATAATGAAACACCTATGGGTTGAATACAAAATATAGGCAACTAGACCTTCACATAAAAGCGATCAAAGTACAAACCATCAACTCTCATGACACTGTCATATGTGGGTGAATAGATAATTCAAACAACGACTTTCCTGTATCCAATGCCTTTATGCACATATCAAAATCTCATGTAAGGCCAACACCTATAGGCAATATAATTAAATAGGAGAACAGCGATATCCCCTAACGTGTAAGAAAAACAATTCAAAATACTGACTCGAAAGGACACTGTGGTGATTACATCCTTATCAGCACTCAAAAAATCCATAAATACAAGAGATACATCTTTATGTTATCCTCGCATTCTTTATAGGCATATGGTATGAGATAATGTAACATTAATAAATGCAAAAATTTGAATGCATAGTCTCATTGTCATACACTCGTGTTGAAGACATTCTCTGAAAACTTTATTTGAGACATTGGCAAAGGAAAAATCTAAATAGAGCGACTATCATGCATCACTAGACATTGAACCGACCACTCGAGAGAAGAGAACCTCATGTATCTCCCTTATGGCAAGTTCTTTGCACAAAAATTCACTAAAAAATGGCTTCAAAATATCTCAATTCTTTTTTTGAGTAACTATTATGCGATCGCAGACACTGAACATGAGACCCAAGATAAGAAAACTTGAAGTATCTCCCTCATAGGATGTCCAAAGCATGAAAATTCACTCAAAATTAGATTTAGAACGCCTTAATTCATTTACTTAGAGTTAAACTTTAATTTAATGCTAATGTAATAAATATAGAAAAATGGAAAATTTCCCTTTATAAATTTTTTGGACCCAGAAACTGACCCAAAACACCCTAAGATATCCTTACAGAAAATCTTAAAATTTTGTGTTTTTTAAATTACTGTAGATGTTCGTACGGTTGATGTCAGCATTGCGTCAGTGCACTATAGCTCTGGCGTTACCTGCTAATGCCTGCGATGACGTTAGGTGTGACTGGAGAGTGCAGCCTGTGTGCTGCGCGTCGCCTAACGATGAACTTCAACAGTGAACGATACGACCTACTCGCGCTTATCTGATGGTGTGTGCATTGCACGCACCGACACTTGGCGCGACATTTACCACCCACATGTCGACCATACATTTGGCGCGTGCAGTGTATGTGTCAGACGTATCGCCCCTCGGGGCGGTACTGTGCGTCGTCTATCAATCTTGCCAAAAAATGACATTTTTTGGCGAGTTTTAGGCCTATTTTTTGCACTCTTGGGCTCGTTTTCACCCTATTACTTAAGACTAAACACATATATACTACTTTCTTGCAATAAAAAACAAGAAAAAAATCGAGAAATAGAAGTTAAATCTCCGAAAATCTTATGAAAAGAAAATCGAAAATACCTAATTTCGGTCTCCATAACTTCAAATGAGTTTTTTGAAGTCTAAATGTGCGCAAGTCCACACTCACCTTCATGGGAATTGCTCTTCGGGACGCGAATAAGGTCTTTCTACAGTTTTCTCAAAATATAAGCTTTCTTAACGGGTCAGAGAATCTTTATGTTTACGATTAATATCAACAATTGCAGGAGACCTTAACCTTTATATGTAACTTTCATATTGAGTTTCTCCATCACAAGATTGATATGGGTTTGGTCTATATTGATTAGGATTTATTTTCTATCCAAACCTTGACCCATTGATTTAGATCATTTATTGAGTCATTTTATTATTTTTATCTGTATCAAATTACGTAATATAACCTATAAGTTATTGAAAAATTAAAAATGTAATTAATAATTGTCTAACTTTACAAGGAACCACAAAATTATCGAATACATAGCCACAGAATTCTAACCCCGGCTTGAATGGAAACTTTAGGTGCCAAGAGATGGCCGTCGGATTTACATGCGTGTTCATGTTGATAGCTATGGCCGACCAACTGAATTACCTGTAAGGATCAGATAAGATCATGCATCAAGGTTGAACGATAATCGTGGGCTATAACAGTGCGAAAATACCAAACACTTCCAATAAAATATTGGGAATGTATCGTTAATTCCCTAAAACATACGAGATTTGACATCTACTTTGTTGAAAACAGTGAGATTTGGGTTACCTTTTCTTCATGTTTCTTGTAACAGCATCATAAGAGCTTCGGATCTTCTTTCCTTCACCAAACACGTAAACACTAATAGTTCTAATACCTAATCAAAGAATGGTACTAGTATTATTGTAATCGTGAGGATTGAGCCTCTTTTGAGAGCTGATGTATCAATCGTCAACAACAATAATTATATCCACGAAAGCAACAACGATCTAGTAAATGATCTTCCACTAAATTTGAGTTTTAAAAAGAATCCTACATGTGATTTTTTCTTGTTTTAAAAATATTAAAAACTTTTTAAAAAATCTATTAAACTAAGTCAAATTATTTCTATACATAATGTCATATGACATACTGTTGTAAGTTTATAGGGTGTTTATTTCTATTTTTATTTTTGATTTTTGATTTTTGTTTTCAAATTTAGTATAAAATCTTGTTTGATTTAGATT
>JANIHY010000001.1:4217182-4236254 GCA_027479065.1 Erythroxylum brevipes
AAGGGATCAAATTTTAATTATATAAAATCGGGAAAAATTTTATAATTTTAAGAAATTTATTCGAAATGGTATCTAATATTAACTAGTATTAGCACTAGTATTATACTATACTATAACCAAAATGGGTATTGGCTCCAATGCGATATTCATAACTTTATTTGAAGCATCTCAAAGGACATGGTAAGTTGAAAAATGCCATATTAGATAGCCAAAATTCATCATTAAGTATAAATAAGGTAAGGAGAATATGGTTATTAATGCTTTATCTTGGAGGTATTTTTTTTCTTTTTTGAATACAAAGTTATTAAGATTTGAACATATGCAAGAATTATATGTTAATGAAAATGACTTTGGTGTTGACAGATTTGGAATGTGTATAATTAGAATTATTCCTTAATGATTCTTCCTTAATTAGTTCTTCTTTAATTAGGATAGTTTTTCCTATATATTCATATGTATATGCCTTGTAAATTATCATAAGAGAATGAGAAAATTCTTCATGGTATTAGAGCCACTGCCGATTGAAGGTTGAGTTTACTCCCTTCTATAATAGGTTAGTTCGGAAGAATAAGGTTTCGGTAAATTGTTTTTGTGGCAAGTGTGAAGAGGTTGTGTTTCGTTCCTCTCCTTTCGACACAGCCATCACCGAAGAACAACTTAGGGGAAGTTCGGCCAGCCACCGGAGTTTCACCGCCATCCAACGTTGCGCGTGGTGTCACGCACCGCCTGAAGATCTGGTGACATTGTTCATGCGCCAGCGCGTGTTACCATCTCCGACCACCGTCCGACTTGATTTTTCACCTAGATCTGATCTATAGCCTTTCGCAACTCTGATCAGCCATTCTGCGGTCACTTCCAACGACGTGTATTTTTGGATTTTTCTAAACAAATTTTGGATTTTGTTTTATCTCTACCTATTCTTCAGTCATTCAATCATCATGTCAGACATTAAGAAAGGAACTGAAGTAGATAAACCTCACGCCTTTAATGACAGTCCCTATATTCAAATTAGCCCTATTAAACTGGATGGTTGTGGTACTTATTTGGCTCAGGAGTTTGAGATCAAGGAGCTTGGAAGATTACAATATCTTTTGGGAATTGAAGTTGTCAGATCAAAAAAGGGAATCTTCATTTCTCAAAGGAAGTACATTCTAGATCTTTTGGGTGAAATTGGTATGCTGGGATGTAAACCAACAGAATCACCCATTGAAAACAATCATAAGTTACGAGTCAGAATTGAAGCACCAGTTGATAAAGGCAGATATCAAAGATTGGTTGGAAGGCTTATTTATCTCTCTTACACCATACCAGACATTGCTTATGCATTTAGTGTGGTGAGTCAATTTATGCATAACCCTAGAGAGTCTCATATGGAGGCTGTTTTTTGCATTTTGCGCTATCTAAAGTTAGCTCCTGGGAAAGGTCTTTTTTTTCTCTAAACATGATCATCTTCAAATTGAAGCCTTTACAGATGCCGATTGGGCTGGGTCTCTAGATGACAGAAGATCCACCACTGGTTATTGCACTCTTGTAGGAGGTCACCTAGTCATTTGGAGGAGCAAGAAGCAGAGTGTAGTTGCTAGATCAAGTATAGAAACAGAATATAAAGCTATGGCTCAAGGTGTCTGTGAACTTTTATGGCTACAGAAATTGGTGGTAGAGCTAAGGTTGACTGGGAGAGACAAGTTATCCTTGTATTGTGATAATAAGGCTGCAATCAGTATTGCCCATAATCCTGTTCAGCATGATAGGACAAAGCACATTGAAATTGATCGACACTTTATCAAAGAAAAGTTAACTGATGGTGTCTTGAGCTTATTTCATGTGACTTCTGAAAGATAGCTAGCTGATGTATTTACAAAAGGGCTCAGCAGTCGGAACTTTCATACTTTGATTTGCAAGTTGGGCATGTGTAATATCTTTGCACCAACTTGAGGGGGAGTGTTGACAAATTTGGAGTGTGTATAATTAGGATTATTCCTTAATTATTCTTCCTTAATTAGTTCTTCCTTGATTAGGATAATTTCTCTTATATATTCATATGTATATGCCTTGTAAATAATCATAAGAGAATGAGAAAATTCTTCACTTTGGTAATGTATATTTGACATGTGAAAATGGGGAATTTTATAAGTTTATTTAGGCATGATGAGTATTTATTTCATGAAAATAAATTATATATGATTACGTGTTTTATGCATTATCTATTTGTGCTTGAGAAACATAATGGAGGTCTAATGGCTCACTTTAACATTAAAAGGCCCTTAGATATATTAAGCAAGCATTTTTATTAACTTAATATGATAGTACAAAGTGGGTTTGTAGTTTATTCACTTGTAGAAAGGTTAAACATGAGGTTTCCTATATGGATTGTATAAGCCTTTACCTATACCTAAGGAACCTTAAGTGGATACTTCTAGGTACTTTGTGATAGGATTATCTAGGTCAAAGAAGGTTAAAGATTCTATAGTTTTGTTAGTTAATAAGTTCTTAGAGATGACACATTTTATTAATTGTGATAAACTTAATGATGCAACAAATGTTGATAATTTGATCTTTAAGGAAGTAGTATGACTATATAGAGTTCCTAAGAGTATAGTGAGTAAATGGGACACTAAGTTCCTTAATTACTTTTGGAGAGTTCTGTGTGCCAAGTTAATAATAAAATTACTAATTTTTACTAATACATACCCTCAAATTAATAGTTAAATTGAAATATTAAACATGAATTTAATAACAATATAACCTATTATCATGAAAAAGAACTAAAAAAATGGATAGATTGCTTACTATTTATTGAGTTTGTGTATATTATGAGTATTCATTCATCTACTGATTATTCACGATTTGAGCTTGATAATGGTTTTAATCTATTAACTCCTTTGGATATATTATCTTTACTTATAGATAAAAGAGCTAGTTTGGATAGGAAGAAAATTATAATGATAATAGAACTTCATGAGCATCAAATTAAAAACACAGAAATGAGAAATATATAACCAAAGTTAATAAGGATAGAATATGAGTTATCTTTAAGCCTGATGATTAGGTTTAGGTGTATATAAAGAAGGAAAGATTTATATTACAAAGGTTGTTGCAACCAAGAGGGGACGATCCATTTTAATTCATTGAGAGGATCAATGATAACATTTACAAGTTATAATTTCCAAGTGAGTATGATGCTAATGCTACTTTTAATGTTACTGATCTTTCTCCTTTTGTTGTAGATGATAATTCGAGGTTAAATTCTTTAAAGGAAAGGGACAATGATGCAAGCATGACTACCTAAGCAAAGGATCCATTACTTATGTCTAAAGGACCAATTACAAAAGCTTAGAGTAAGAAAGTTAAAGAGGTCTTGAACAAGATTATTTAAGATATATGTATGTATGTGTGTGGATCAAGATTGAAAGAGAATTTTAAGAGTTATTTTGGGAATACCGACTATTAATTATTTTGATTCAATCTAAGATTAGGAAAGATTTTGAGGATTAATAGTTACCTTAGCTAAACATACCCTCAAACATGATTATATTATAACAAATGTTTCTCTTTAAATGTAAGAAAATTAATATAATCTCACATATAGGTGCATCTTAGTTCATGTCCTTTTTCTAAACATAGGAATAAGAGTTTTAAGAATGAACAGGACCTGACATAAATCATATAGTACCCTATGTAACTATTAGGAATTAATATTTGAATATATAGACACAAGAACAATGAAATAGGGCCCATTTTAGTTGTTATTGAAGTTTTAGTATAGAACATGATCTAAAATATGGTCGTTTACTATGCTATGTCCATAATTGGAAACTCTAATATTTGTATTATTTAAGTATTTTTAAAACAATTTTAGCTAGTTGTTTTAGATACTTTTGATTATTGATAATTGTGAGTGCTTCTAACATTTTTTCTTCATTAAACTTATAACTTTTTAAATAATTCATTTTTTTGTAACATTCTTAAATCTTATGCAAACTTGGTTTATGATTCTTTATAATCAATGGGTTGATTTTTTTTATAGATTTAGATTTGTTGGAGTGATTCAATCCTATATATGAGGTCAATAGAGTTTTAATTCCTAAACGAGTAAACATCATCTTCCTTAAGCACTTTAACTTGCTTTGTAGGTGAACCACTCTAATGATGCACTCCTTCACATCTCTATTCTTGTCGTATCTCACAATATACATTTATTTTAAAATATTTCATTTCTCGAAATTAAAAGAAAATTTATACCTTTGAGCAACATTATTTTGAAAGTATTTTGTTATATATGTAGTAGGAAGTCCACTTAACTAATGATATAGAATTAACCTTTTTATAGTCAAATAGAACATGTGGTTTGATCTCTTTTAAGCAATCTAAGCAAGCTTTTCTTCTTCAATACTCAGATGAGACAATTTAGATGACTTTTCTTTCATGATGGATAAATTGATATCAGTTATCTCCAAAGAGAACTTTACATCTTGCTTCCATATCTTGAAACTAAACTTGTAAAGAGTTTTAATAGTGACATTATTCTTATTAATAAAAAGATGAGACTATAAAATAAATGTAATATAATCACATTTTTGTAAGAAAGCATTGATACCATAACATAAAAAATATTGCATGAAATGAGAGTATTAAAATACATATCATGAAACACCTTTAAGAAGAATACATATTATTTAATTAAAAGACCTACACATAAAGGTGGACTATAGATTGCAAAAACCCTTATAAATTTGCTAATTGTGGCATATAGTTCATATATGACTCTACATTCTTCTCTAAGTTTCATATAAGGCAACAACTTGTGGGCATAATAACCATATATAAAATTATAGACATCCCTCAAACATACAAGTAAACACATTCATAAATTAATTGGAAGATCATTGTGGTAACTATAATTCTCACACATCTACTATATAGGAAACACTTTTATGTAATCCCCACATACTTTATAGGTATAAGAATACAATTACCAACCTTATAGGATGTGAAAATCTTTATGCACCTTCTTAATTATCACATAATCAATCTTAATTACATAATTAATAACCTTTATTTGAGAATATTTCTCAATAAGCAAAATTCATGTGATTATAACCTTTAGAATACTTACAAGATAATAAAACTTAATTACTATTCTTAGGACTTAACTAAAATTTAGATAACACTTTTAAGAAAGCAAAAAAGAAAAAAAAGAAAAAATTGGGTCTAAAAATGTTAAGCACTTGTGCAATATACATGTCTGTAGACCTTTAGTGTTTCCAACTTATTTTTTCTTCTTTATCACCAACATTTGTTATCTCTACTTCTCTACATTGGTTATCATTTCTTATTAGCCTAACTAGTGATTGTCGACTTTTAATTTAGAAGGATTGATGATTACATCATCATATTTATGGGGAAATTCGTAAATAAGTTGGAAAGACAACTATGATGACTGTATTCCTCTTTTGGTTAATGTATATGATGAATATTTATATCATTGTCAGATACTTAATAGTTATATGATTACCAACTTTCTAAGATGAGATAATCTTTATGTAACATCTCAAATTACCCGCTCACAGATAATGTCCGCTTTGGGTTGCCCATAGGGCCAAACTCCTCACGGTTTTGCTCTTCCCACCTTTGGAAAAACATGTCTTAGGGGGAGAGGTATCCATATCCTTATAAGGCATACTTCGTTCTCCTCTCCAACCAATATGGGATCTCACATTTTTCACCCCTTTAACGCCTAGCTTAGCTGGCACAACGATGCGGGTACTGGCTCTGATACCATTTGTAATAGTCTAGACTACTGGCCCACAAATATTGTCCGCTTTGGGTTGCCTCTAGGGCAAAACCTCTCACAGTTTTGTTTTTCCCACCTTTGAAAAAACACGTCTTAGGGGAAGAGGTATCTATACCCTTATAAGGCATACTTCGTTCTCCTCTCCAACCAATCTGGGATCTCACACTTTATGTATTTTTTATTATAATACCCTTTATTTAAAAATATTTATTAATAAGAGAAATTCGTGCTATTATAATCCTTATTATATTTTAAAAAGAAATATATATTCATTTTAATTTAATTGTATGTAACAGGCGAAAATATCTTTGGTTTTCTTTTTTTTTTAAGTAAGAGCAAGAGATGTAACCTCCTTATAAAGAATTTATATTAGATTCTATATCAGAAATCCAATAAACCTCTATGACATATATTGATAGGTTTCATAATCTAAATTAGACTCTATAAGTTTGGTCTCCTTTAATTCAATTAATCATCAGACCCCCTTATACTTTATTATGAATCAAAACCTTTTCTAAACTTAAAAAAACATTTAATTTTGAAATTCACAACTAATACTATTGATTCTTAGATGGAATATAATAGGAAAAGTGAATTATGTTTTCTCAGTTGTCATCATATTTGAAATTTACAATTGATATTGTTAATCACTTTTCACCCTATATGACAATCATCATAATAATTAAAGAGAGTAGAAAATAGTGAGAAATTCGCTTCATAATTGTTCAACCAAACTAACCTTAACCTGTGTCTACTCTCAAAGCTACACTTAGAAGTTCATTACATTCTTCCTTAAGTAGGTGAAGAAGAACCTTCTATATAACATCTTCTTTATCACAAATGAAAAATAACACTTACAATTATCATGCTTTTCTATAGGTTAAGAATATCCTTTTATAAATCTTTTTCAAGGCAAGAGGAACCCTTATAATATGCATCCTAAACAATTTTCTCCTTCATTATAATAAGTCAATCATATACATCTTAGAAACTCTCTCTTTTGTTTTACTCAAATGCTCTTTAGCTTCTCAAGAAATTAAAAAATGTCAAAATTCTTCTTATAAGTCAATTATGTTCTATTTATACTAAAACTAAGTTAAATAGTTATTAAAAATTTAAACTAGATGTTAGAAAGACTAGTTTGTAGGTAGGAATAACTAGCCCATCACCTACTTTTAGTTATCAGGACATCCTTTAACTAGGGTATCAATTAGATGTGTCCATAGCTAGACAAGAATTCCCATTTTGGTAACTCTATAGACCCACCATCTTCTAGTCAATCATAACTATTTAACTAATTGGTTAATAGTGTTTCAATTAATAAGCATTGCAACCAGTGTATAATGATTTAACAGTGAATAATAAAACCTATTTACAATGCCAAACAAGACCTATTCACAAACTAAGCCATCTAAACTTTGTTTCTCAACCAAACAAGTTCTTTCAAAGATTAAAAAATCTTTTAGTCAATAATCACCTAATTTTAGTTATTAGGACATCCTTCAACTAGGGCATCAATTAGATGTATCCATAGCTAGATAAGAATTCCCATTTTTGGTAACTCCAGAGACCCACTGTCTGCTAGTCAATCATAACTATCTAACTAATTGTTGAATAGTGCTTCAAGTAATAAATATTATAACCAGTGTATATTGATTTAATAATGAACAATCAAACCTATTTACAATGCCAAACAATACTTATTCATAAACTAAGACATCCAAACTTTATTTCTTAATCCAAAAAGTTCTTTCAAAGATTAAAAACTCTTTTCTTTGACAAAAACTTCATTCAAAACCATTTAATTTTTTTTAACAATTTTTATTTAAGGATTAAAAGGGTTTTCTTTAAAGTTTTCCACCCATATTATCTATTGATTATGAAAAAGTATATGGAATATACACTTTATGTAATAAACATGCAGTATTTATTTTTGAGTTATAAAGATCTAATTCCTTTTAGTTTTACATCAGTTGCTATATAATCTTTATTCTAAAATCAATATTACTTCTATGTTGTAAGTTTAGTTTCATTTGGGTAAGGCTGCCAAACTTGTTATGGAGTTCTAAGGATCTCATTCCATTAGATTCACATAAGTTATTATCCAACCTTTATTTTTTAAATCAATTTATTGCTTGTTATGTTCTTTTTTTTATATCAAGCACATATTTATAATTCCAAATCATTTTTTGTGCATATCATATCCTACATTTATTTATTTTAAAAAATATATTTTTAAGTTTATTTTGATTCATATTATATATTTTCTTATAAACCAAAAGCACATTATTGATGTTGGAGTTTAGTTTCTTATTTGGATTAGGACTTGTCGATATGTGCTTAATTGATTATACATTTAATCCATAGCATTTAGAAATTAATGATATGAAAAAGCTTAAGATACTCATTTTAGTTCATATTTAATTTTAGGTATAATTTGGAAGTAAAGGAGCTAGAGTGAGTTGAAAGCACTATATTTGACCCATTTTTTGAAGATTCATACTCACTTGTCTTCATAGAACAACAAGAAGAAGAATTAGAGTAAGAGGAGATAAGAAAATGCATGAAGATAAAGAGTATATGTGGAAAAAGAGTGTTGGAAATTAGTCACTACCAGCATTATGGGGGTGTCACATTAGTCACCATCTATGTCACAATCCTTAGCTTCCTTTATTCTATTCTTTTTTCTCCTTAACAATCCTTAGCTTCTTAGTAAGGATTTCAACTTTCCTTACTCCTTCTCTTAAGTTTCTAGGGATGGTTCTTCATGGGAGAGTTGGAGCCCCCACTGTTCTCATCTCCATTCTAGTATTATTTTATTTCTAACTTATTCCTCTCCTTTTCCTAAGCTCTAATTCCACCCTGTTTGGCTTCCTTATTATTCCTTCATTGGGTATTCTTTGTTCCTAATCCTTATTCTTTATCGGTTTTAGTAATGATTTTTTGAATTTATCTCAACTACCTTTGTCTTTTTTCCCTCCTTTGCAAAATGCCCAACACCCTATTCAATTTTAACTAGACTCTTAACCTATACACCTTAGGTTTTCCCTTATTAATTCCTTCCTCCTCTTCCCTTAATTTTCCTACCTCCTCCTACTCTTCCCTTCTATTCTTTATCTCTTTCCCCCTAAACTAGGAGAACTTCCGCACCTCAAGATCATGATCTTATTCCTAATCTTAACTCTGAGGCTTTCCCCTCTTCTTTTTCATATCCTACACCTAATCTTGCTTAACCTTCATCCTCTAACAATATAAAATCTTCTCAGGCTATAACCACAAGGCTAAGTTGGAAGCAAGTAGTAGGGAATCTCCCGAATACAAGCTTCATTACTACTCATAAACAACCTCTAAGGGATCCACATTATTGCCCCCTTTATAAGTCCTCAAGGAAGGAGATAACAAATGAAATACAATCTTTATTGGTTTTTTAAAGAAAAGACCAACAGTTTCCTCTCATTCATTCTTGGTCCATGCATCTATGGAAGCAACTTGGGTTAAACAAGATTTTACTAAATGAAGAGAATCTTTTACTACTTAGCTTCCTTACTAGACATGTAACTTAAAATGCCTTAGAAGATGGCTTTAACACTTTAATGGTAGGCATTTATATCTTCAACTTAGATAACTTAAAACATGTTATGCTTATTTAATGTGTAGTGGTCGAGATTAGAAAGGAGTTCCCTAAGGACATTCCTTTGCTAAGGTTTGGAGGCAATAATATCCTTTATAAAGATTCAATTAAAATTTTCTCCCAATGGAGGCCATTCCTAGTAAGGAAAAAAAAAGCATAAAAGTCTACGTGAAGATTATTGAAGGTTGACTATAGTTAACTATTGATGTTGGAGAAAAATTCCCAAGAAGAGGATTTGAATAGCAGGATGGATTGAATGCACCCTAAGTACTAGGAAAGCATAACAAGGAAGGAATTAATCTAGATAATAGGTGTCGATCAGAAAACCTATCGATAAAACTAAAAATAAACTCAAATTTATACATTTCAAGTGAGCCAAGCATTCTAGAGACAAGAAGATCTCTTAGAGAATCAAATATCTATGTTACTGGAACTTTATAAAACGTTAATGTGGTCAACTTATTCTCCTATATAGATCAATATAAGGAAGTATAAGTAGTCCCTCTCTAAGAACAAACTTGTCATTAAGAACTCAAAGGAATGAAGTTCCTAAAAAGGAACCCTTAGAAAAATTAAATATTTGCATAAGGAGTAATAGATTAGTTATGAATTCAAGCAATATACTAGAAGAAGTTCAAGAGGAAGAAATAAGGGTAAAAGCTTTAAGAGCCTCACCTAACCCTAATGGCTATATTATCTTGGAATATAAAGGGGATTAACTACCTCAGGAAGTAACAATTGCTTTAAAATTAGTTAAATGAAATAAAACATATCCTTATAGGGCTATTGGAAACTAAACTAAAGGAGGAAAAGTACAAAGATCTTCAATTTTTGGCCAATCATTAGAGTATCATCACTAAACACCAATTCCCGCATAATGGGAGGATTGTCATTGATTTTGATCCTATCAAAATCAAAGTTTTCCCTATTGTAACCATGATTAGGTTAGGAACCTCTCAGTAGCCTAAGAAAATTAACTTGTTAATTTCCTTTGTTTATGGCTCTAAGAGTGCATTTCAAAGGAATGTGTTATAAGAGAAGTTAAAATGACTCAATTCCTCTATTGATTCTCCTTGGATCATCTTGGGGACTTCATCAGTACTTTGTATAACTTTGAGGTAGATGATAATACTTGTTTGAAGAATTTCAAGGAAGAATTTATGGAGTGTGTGAAAGACATGAAATTCATAGACCTTAATTTTGAGGGATATTTCTATATTTGGAGCAACAAATAAAATAAAGATGACAAATAAGGAAAAAGTTGGATAGAGTTTTAGTTAATGAAGCATAGCTCATAAAATTCCCTAAAAGCAAAGTTAATTATTCTAACCTGTTATTCTCTGACCGTTGCCCTATTTTAGTTCAAAATCTCGCCCCAAATGTATCAAAGAAGCCCCTATTTTGCTTCAATAGCTATCTCGAAAATGTTAAGGAATTTGACGAAGCAATAGTTAAGGATCTTGCCTTAAAACTTCCAAATCAACAATATTTTCAGTTGTACGAGGAAGTTGAATATGGTGAAATAAGGGCTTAAAAAGTTGAATAAAGAATTTGGAATCAAAACTCAACTCTTTATGACTGCTACTGCTCATAATATAAAGCTTATTTGAGAGGAGCTCTATCACAAGCCTAATGATACCCTTTTACAGAAGAATCAGAAAAAAGACACTTAAGGAATTCTCTAAAGCCTTAGAGATTCACAACTCACTTCTTCAACAAAAATCAAGAGTGTAATGTTTGAAGGAGGTTGATGAAAAGAGTTCTTTTTTTTTCGTAAAAATATCTCTACAAAGAGAGGGGTAAACACTTCTTCCTCTCTTGCTCTAGCTTATCTAGGATAAAGAAAAAGAAATAGCTCCTCGGTTATCTTCTATTTCTAGTTTACAACTTAAAGAACCCCATTCTTATATCTAGGAATCCTAATCACCATAAGGACCTAAAAGAGAATAAATAGTTAGTGCAATAAATCTTTATTCTTTGTAGGAAGGATTCAATTAATTAATTCCATACTAAATTCTCTCCATACTTACTAGTCCTCACACATTTTCCTCTCAAAATAATTGATAATTATAGAGAGGATGATGAGAAACTTTCCATAATCCGAGGTATGTAAGCCAAGAAAAGTTGAAGGTCAGTGCATCATTGCAGTTCTTTAGCTAATAAAACCCTATTCACAAACAGAATTTGGAGAATATTGACCAACAATTAGGTTCAATGATTATACACCTACTTCTTTGAAAGGATTAAAATCACTAGTTCCTAATTTATGACTCAACTACTCAAATTCAAGTACTCCCTTGACATGAGCATTGAAATTAGAATTGGAAATAGGAACAAGCTTTCAGTGATCGTTTCATAAATGGAGCAAGTTAGGCCCCATCTATAAGACCAACTTACCGCTAACACTGAAACACCTGTTCCCTAATTCCTCTTAAGGTTAAAGTACTAATCAAGTAGAATGATTGGGCCAACAACTCTTCTCTATTTGAAAACTGATTCGTGATTACAAACCTTGTCAAGGAATGGAAAATCTTTGTATCTGGTTAAAGCATAATATATAGAAGATGGCATCGTTTGGGATCATACAGTGCAAGAAGTTACATATAAAAGTATTCTTTTTCATATAGCTTGTTTGTAGACATAAATTAAGGACATGGATAAGCTCAAGTTCCTCGATCCTGCAACTATGGGACCTTTATAAGAAAGAGCAGGAAACACTACAACATCTCTTCTTCGAGTGTGTGTATCATGATATAGGAGCCGTGTAGACTCTCTGTTGCTAGCCTAAGTTATGCTGACATTTTAAATAAGCTAGAGTAAAAGAGGAATACTTCAGATAGAGACTCAAATTATTTGCATCTGGAAGAAAAGGACCATCAGGATACTCCAAACAAAAGAAAAGATCAGGGACTAGGTAATGCATGAAGTAATCCATTAGATAAGAGAGCGAAATTTTGATGAATCAAATTCAAGCAATTTGCAGCCCTGCTCATCCTTCCAACATGTTCTCTTTAGCTACTGGTTACCTACTTAGGTGAAATAATGGGAGACTAATGCTTTTGGGTCGTCCTCTGGTACTTATCTTTGATCCAGTACTTACTCACAGAGGCCCCGACCTTCACTTTCTTCACGCTTGTAGATGCAGCTGCTTTAGTTTTGTTCAGACAATCTTCCATTTTCTTTGAATACTTGCTTTTTCCTCCATTGTTATTGCTGTTCTTGTTGTCATCTTCATGGTTATCCCATTGATCAGCCCAAGATGTACTTTTTTTATCCATCAAAATGGTTTAAGGAACTGGTTATTGCTTTGGCTAATTGGAAAATTCTTGTAGGCGTCCTGTTTGTGTAACTGTATTTATATTTAGTGGCTTGAAACAATGGTAACGCTGTGCTGCTTGTTTTATAGCTCTGATTCCAAGTTTTGGTCTGTTTTCTGAAACTCCCAACAATATATAGTTCCCACTCTTAACCGTTTTGTAGATGCCCCCAACTAATGGTACTAAACCTGCCGAATTTATGGTATGAAATTCCATAGCTTCCAAGAGTTTAGGAACAGAAAAACTGACTCATTCCAGTTCACTTCTGCCTATCCAATTAGAGGCTTTCTTATTCTTTTGCTTGTCTTGGTTAAAAGGACTTGTTCTTGTAGTTGCATTAATTACAGGATTACTACTTTGTCTTAACTAATTAAGCCAACTTTTTATTCAATGACTCACAAAATCAGTGTTACGAAGCCACTTAAAAGTTGAAGAAAATGTTATGTGAAAAGGTCACCGTTAGCCGTTGATCATAAAAGTTGAAGTATATAGATTCTCTCATCTCATAAACATTTTAAAGCCCCTGCTTAATGCATGCGTTACTTTTAATTAGAAGGGTAAACTTTGAATAAGCCATTCTCTAGTTTTTTTTTCCCCCTACTAAAACCGAAATAGGTGAGATCTCCACCGTCTATTTCTACAATTTTGCTTATCAACGTCCATTAATTCCAGGAATGATAAACATAAATTGAACTGCAAACCAGAAAAATATGGGTATAATATGATGCTAGTTCCCAGCTATACCTTGTTCTAAAAGGTTGAATCTCCAACCTCAAAGGCCCCCAGTCGCAGGCCCGATCACCGTTGAAGGATTGAATTACGATATGTTCTTGGTCAGCCCCTTAACTGAGCGGTCCATTACCTCCTGTTACCAAGAGTCGAACCTAAGACCTTATTCCAATTGATCTTGTTAGTTGGCCAACCAAACTATCCGTGCGGGCAGCTATACCTAAGATGCTGATACGGAGTCTATTCCACTTAAGCAATACTCAGAAGCTTAAATTGCCTGTGGCAGCTTGCAGGCCAACAGATAATAACATATGCAAAGGTGAATTATCAGCAAGTTTTGTTATTGTTACGTGTACACTTTAAAAGTAACAAAGAATAAAAACAAATGTTTCGGGGTCTAGCATCTAGTATTAGCTGCTTGGAAAAAGACCAAAACTTCCTGGAATCACATGACAGAGTTTGGTGGAACTTGCCAAACTTCCCGCAAGAATTGTCAGTCATTCAACGCGGAATGAAGACATTATGGTCAATTCGTGTGTGAAATGAGCCAAAACTTTGCTTCGCAACGCAAACCTTCGTGAAGTCGATCGTGGTGATTACTCCAAAAAAAGAACCTTCCATTTGAAAATGAAAGGAGAGAAATCAAAACCTGTTAAAATGAGGCATTCACAAATTCCTTTTTTCTGAAAAGATAATAACTTAGTCCCCGATTGGTTTAGTACCGTAAGCAATAAATTGTTCAAGTTTGACAATTAATATTCAAATTTAAATCAAATTGCAGTAAAAGATCATTTCTTTAAGTTCAATTTTCACAACCTAACACTAAATGCAATAAAAACCTAAACTATTGAGCTCAGATTAAAAAGAAAGAAAGAAACAGGGTACGAGTCTATTTCAACAGAAGTACCTCTCCGGACGGCCGCTAAGCCAAGCAGTTGAATTGAATCCTCGCATATTAATAGCCGCCATCAATTTCCAATCTATTTGATATAAACCCCTGAAGAGAAATTTTTAATATTTTGACTTGGTAATGCATCTCCACCCTCAACTTTGACTCTGCCCTCAATCTGCTCTCCCAGAGTCAAACGAGGCTGCGTTTAAAATTAAAAAACAAAAGACAACTTTAACAAATCAACGGGGCTGATCCTCTGTCCAAATAATCCTGTCCCAACTCTGTCCATTGCATCTTAGCCTTTCATTTATGTGGGCTCATATAAATAGAAGGCCAAGATGCAATGGACAGAGAATAGGACGGGGTTATTTGGACAGAAGATTTGTGGTTAAAACATTGCACAAATGATCACCTCCTGTCATGAACGACCTCATCCTCCATCAAACTCAACGTCGCGATCAGTTCATCTCTCAACATCATATTCAAAATATTTTAGAAAATTGAGAAAAAAAATGTGAAAAGTAGAAGAAACCAAAGAAGGTAACTAGCATTAGCTTCCAGGAACGACGAAGAACCCAAAGCTAACCCATTTAGACATTAACGAAACTTGACATTTCATAGGTTGCCGGCCTTCACCAAACTCCATGACTTTTATTTCACCCTAACACTAATAAGAACCCTTCATACGTAGACCCCAAACCTTCTATCTCTAAACGCTCTAAACAAGAAACATCATCTCCAGGTCTTCTTAACGTTAAAATTACAAAACATGAGAGTTAATGTGTTTCTGGTTGTATTTTCAATACTCTTATCGCTTCATTTATGTGTCTCCGCCAGGTTTCTGCCGAATATTTCTTCTATGCCTCCCAATCTATTTCCTAACGTAACAAAGACTACTTGGGATTCGTTTCATAACTTCTCCGGTTGTCACTTCGGGGAACGACTCGACGGACTAGCGAAGCTCAAGAAGTACTTTCATCACTTCGGCTACATCTCAGAAAAAGTCGTCAACTTTACCGACAACTTCGACGTTCAGCTCGAGTCGGCTCTCAAAACTTACCAGAAAAACTTCAATCTCAACGTCACCGGACAACTCGACGAGGCAACAGTGAAACAACTTGTGCGACCCAGATGCGGCAACGCCGATATAGTCAACGGATCGACGAGCATGAACTCCGGGAAAACGGAGTCGCCGTCGGAGCTTCACACTGTTGCCCATTACACATTCTTTCCCGGAACGCCTCGTTGGCCTCGGAGCAGGCCAAACTTGACCTACGCGTTTTCGCCCGATAACCAGTTGGAGGACAACGTTAAGAGCGTGTTTTCACGAGCGTTCCAACGATGGGCAGAGGTGATACCGTTAAACTTCACGGAGTCGGATGATTTTCAGACGGCCAATATCAGGATCGGGTTCTTTAGCGGCGATCACGGTGACGGGGAGCCTTTTGATGGGGTGTTAGGGACGTTAGCGCATGCGTTTTCGCCGCCAAGTGGACGGTTCCATTTGGACTTGGACGAGAACTGGGTGGTCTCCGGCGACGTTGCGAACTCCGCAATCGCATCAGCGGTTGACTTAGAATCGGTGGCAGTGCATGAAATCGGTCATTTGTTGGGCTTGGGACATTCATCGGACGTAGGAGCCATTATGTATCCGACACTCACAGCAAGGTCTAGGAAGGTTGAATTGGCGAGCGACGATATTGAGGGGATTCAGCAGTTGTACGGTACGAACCCCAATTACAACGCCACAGCGGCAGCGTCTGTTCAGCAGAATGATACAAGTGGGACTGATTCTGTACATTTAAGTTGGGGCCTCATTGTGTTTTGGACCGTTGGATTGGTTTTGCTGCTTTTGTAGATAGACAGATAGAATCACTCAATTCTTTTTTCCATTTGAATACCTCACTCTTAGAATTCATCCGATATTGTTATTTGATGATCATTTTGTATCGATATTCGATACAGTTTGTCTAGAATGATTTGATTTGATTGACAGGATACACATAAATTTTCCAGGGTACATATTTGTTCATTATTGTTCGTTACATATATATACTATACATGGAGTCTAATATTATAATGTTTTATTGTGTTTAATAAATCTCAGCCATTTATTTATGTAGATCTTGCAAAATAAATGATTGAGATTTTATAAGACAGAATAAAACAGAATAATATTAAACAGAAGTTCTTGTCCATACAGAGCCTATAAAACTGACCATTCAGGTCATCTCATAATTTGCTTACTTCAATCGGATATTCTTAGCTATTTTGTAAATACGGAAAATTAAATTATATCTGAACACTTTTGGTAGTTAAATATCATGCAATCGTTAAATACAAACACCTCTCTTCATCAAATCATTAAATCTATCTCTTCTTGCCTTTGAATACTGGTAATTTAGTGTCTTTACCTAAACAAAATCCTTATAGTAGGTGCCGCAAAATGCCATTCAACCTTCACGGGTTATTTTACAAAGAGTCGTCTAACATTTCTCCTCATGTAATGCTGAATCCATTCCTCCGGGAGAAAATCAGGGCTGGATGAATTCCTTAGTGGAGATGACATGTTCCTTTTCAGGTTTAACATAAAAGCTAATACGATGGAAGTTTTGGAATCTAGTCTTGGCACATAAATGGAAAACTCAATTTTCTTCAAAAACGGTGTCCAAGAATGGAGCTCTCAAGCCTTAAATATAAATATGCTCCAATATGATTCATTTTTATAATATTCTTCTTAAATATTAGACCACTTTAGGATTAAGCTACATTGGTTTGCTCCTTAGGAAGATCTATTTGTCTTGATGAATGCGCTACTAGCATAAAAAGAATAAGATACAAACGTACTTGTGTTGAAGTTAATATAGGCAGGGAACTCCCTAAAATTCTGAATCTAATGGAGTTAGATGATGGAAGAAACTTGGTTAAGATTGAAATTTATTGAAGATATAAGTTGATGCCAAACCCTTCCAACAAAAAAGTGAGTGGAAACCCACAAGAAAGCTGTTAGAAAATGGATCCTATTTAGAATTAATGGTGAAGGAAGTTCTCTTTAATTAGCTAGGAATCCCCATCAAAACTAAGATATTGAGCTCTAGGGATTTATAGCCACTTCTTAATCTTGCCCATAAAATACTATCTAATTGGCAAAACATATTCTTATCTTTTGTTGGGAGAGTTCAACCTATTATAACTATCCTTAATATAACCTACATGTTTGTTGGTCTACATATCTACATTTGCTTAGCAACCTATAGGATAATCAACATGATTTTGGTCCTTTACATCTAGTGGGGAATCTCTATATTATAAGGAATAACATTCCTAATTATTAAGAGTCAGTATTATCATAGAGGAGAATAACTAGATATGGAATGATCCCTACTCTAGAGGATTATCATTTATCCAAAGCTTCATGTCACCTATTTTCCAAATCAAGAGGTTGAGGACACTTACTACTAGATAAAGCATAATCAAAAAATCTTTAACCTCTACTATAATCTAAACTTATGGAATAATATATAGTGGAATGGATATATAGAGGTCTTAGTAAGTAGGAATTTTTAAATATCTCTTCTATGTAAGTTTGCAGTATCTATAGGATTTGGAAAAATGAAATTAAAGAGTATTCAAAGGGAAACAACAAAGCAAGCATTCTCTAAGCATTAATATCTTTAAATGAATCATGGAAAATATGTTTGCCAAAGTAAAAGAGATCATTAATAATTTGATAAGGCATATGAGATTTAGAGTGAATTACTTCAAGGGATTTTGAGATTGTATATGAATACAACCTCCATTCCCTTTGTTAATGGTTAGAACAAGCTTCTTTAAACTTGTTATGGCTTCTTTAGTGATTTTATTATTCTTTACTTCCTTTTATCTACTTATCTTTTCTTGTAGAACCAAATATTTAGCTATACTAGTTACTTTCCTCCTGGAATAAAATTTTAAATTTAAAAAAAAACTCCTATGAAGAAAATTGATAACGGTAATCACCATCCTTACCATACTGCTCCAATTTTGATGGCAAGTTGACCTAGAATTTTTCCTTCAATTCTTTGTTAACTAAATACAAAAATAAGTGGAAACTTTGAAACCAACTAAGAGTTGAATTAATAGTTTCTCTATTTGAGATAGGAACATGTCATATGAAGAGTATTAATGTTGACTTTCTATTAAATTGTTACCACTTGGTTAAACATAAATTATAGTACATTAAGATTAATGCATTATTAATATATCATGAATTTTATTGATTAATCTAATATCAGTAATGAACTTGTATAAATAAATATAACATAAAATATATGTTTTTTGATTTTCCATTTTTGTTTAAGTAACTTGTTAAACTTCTAAGCAATCTTGTTGATTTTTGAATAAACTCTTAAAACTTTCTTTTACTTATACAAAACTTTTAGGAACAATGACAAAAGGGTATTTATACTTTTCTTCATACATAGAACTCTTGATGAATAAGATAATTAGAATATACGTACATAAGAACTTTTTTATACATAAGTAAAGACCTAAAAGCTACTTATAGTAATCTCACTAGACCTCCCATCATAATCTTAATAAGCATTAAACCCACAGCAATAAGGTGTCATTTACTCATTTATTTAGATGCTTTATTAAACTAATTTATTATCTTCATATCAAATCAAATTTAATTTTTTAAATATTAATTTTAAAATTAGAAATTTTCA
>JANIHY010000001.1:4298963-4310644 GCA_027479065.1 Erythroxylum brevipes
ATGGTTTCTCATTGAGTTCGCAAACTCACCCAACATTGCAATATATTTTTCAGGACAACGTCAGTAGGACTCTAGCTTCCGTGATAGTTTTCCTGCCGTGCGGGTTCGTGATAAAGTGAAGCGATGGATCACAGGTCGGTCAGTTGGGGCGATATTTTTTTGGGATGACCTAGTATAGACGTTTGTATCAGTTTCCCTTTTTGGGTTATTGTATTGTGACTATAGGGGACTGATAGACTTGTCTATATTTTGGATTGGCAGTATGAAATGAAAGATTATTATTGTGGTTTTAAATTTCAGTGAATTGCATGTTACGGTTAAATGTTATTGATGCCATGCGAGTGTTTAGTGATTGTTTTCGATCGTAGCACTTCTTTACTGTGGGATATACGTCGGAACGACCCACGGGTGTCCCGGTGTGTACTCCATGATAAGGGGGCGCTACATTTATACTATAATTGTCAATGTAAGTAGTAAAATATTTGCTACCTCCATTAGATGGAAGCTCTATAGTGCACAAATCTGAGTGAACAATCTCCAATAGCTTTCGAGCTCTCCATGATTTTCCAATTAGGAATGCATTTCTATACTTCTTTCCCATAACACAAGTCACATATATGATCAAAAACATCAATGTAAGGCCAACCAAAGATTAAACCTTTTCTTGAAAAATAATTGAATCTTGGAAGATGAAAATTTCCAAAACACATACATTGCAGCTAATTATCATCCATTATTTTGAATTCAAATATGTAAGTTTCACTTGATGAATCCTTAAAGGAAATAGGTTACTTTGAGTCTTCTTCACATTAGCACCTAGTTTCCCTTTTGAATTGAGAATGGTGCTCACATCACTATGATGCCATATATCATATCCTTTCTTCAACAATTGTCCAGTACTAAAGACATTTTTGCATATCCTGGGAATATAATAAACATTATAAATATAATTCAGAGAACCATACTTGATTATGATGATAATTCTTCCTTTGCCTTTAACTTTAAGCTAATAATCCTCTCCAAATTCAACTTCTCAATTGATAGATTCATCTAAAAGAGAAAATAATTATTTTTTACTACACAAGTGATTACTGCAACCAGAGTCTATATGTAATATATCTTCATCTTTATATAGTGAACTGCTAGCAAACAAGCTTTCTATGTTAGAGTATTCTCCTTCATTCTCTGTTTCATTTTTATGAGATTCAAATGCTTCTGACTTTTTGTATTTGCAATCAATTGACTTATGCCTAAACTTGCCATAACTATAACTCTAAAAATTTGGTCTCTAATTTCCTTTGCCTTTACTTTCACCATAACCTTGATTGGTTATGTTCATATAAGTGTCAAATTCATGTCCTCTTCCTCTTAAACCTCCTCTTCCTCTAAAATCTCTTCCTTTAAAATTAACTCATCATAGAGCAATCATGGACTATGCTAACTGGATAGTTAGGGCTAGAATCGTAGAGTGTTGTGTGTATGGAGATCAAGGGTTAGCAGTGGGTCAATTTATGGGTTGGACCAAACCTCTGGAGGGCTGGGTCAAGATCAATACCGATGGCATAGTTAAGAATGGGCCCAACATTGCTACTGTTGGAGGATTGATCAGGGATTGTCAAGGCCAGTGGTGAGGGGGTTTTCTGTATCGCATTGGCAAGTGCTCACATCTTGTTGCTGAACTTTGAGGAGTTCATTCAGGACTTCACTTGGCTTGGACACTTGGATTCCGAAGGGTTCTTATTGAAGTGGATTCTATCGAGGTGATAAATATTCTATCCTCGACTAATTTACCTTCGACTAAGTACTGTTTTTTGGTGACAAGTATCCGTGGGATTCTATGCCGAGATTGGGAGGTGAAGTTACAACATGTTCATCGAGTAGGGAACTAGTGTGCGGACAGCCTTGCCGCTCTCGCAGCTTACTCCAGTCCCAGAGTTCAAATTCTTCAGGAGGCTCTGATGCTAGACATGGCCCATCTGCATCATGATAATCACGGAGTTTTGTACCACAGATCTCTGCGTTAGTTAGGCGTTAGTGTGTTCGTTTGGCTTTATTTTCCCTTGTAAAAAAACTCATCTTTTGTTGTCATATCCATGACCTCTATTGCATCCTTCTCCCTTTTGGTTTGACTATATAGCACCTGTTAAATTTATTTGGCTCTTCAATGCTTCTTCTAACGGTCCTTTATATTTTCCAAGATTATGCTTACATGAATTTCTAGACTTCCTTATAACTTAGTTATTGCCATTTCTTTAAGATTACGAGACTTCATTATTATGGTTATAATATGGTCATACTTCACTAGCAAAGTTTGCATGACTTTTTTCTACTACTGGAATGTCTATAATCTCATTACGGTACATTCTCATCTTGTTTGTAAGATCCATGACATGAGAAAAATATTGCTCCACTAATTCTGTGGTGCTCATACTCCCACTTCAAGGACTGCAATTTGATTTCTGAGCTTTATCTACTACTTTTTATGTAAGTATTAAAATATCCCTATTCTCCTTTGTTATTTTTCATATTAAAAGCCTTTCCAAACATAGAGTAATATCCTTGATGAATTTGAGACAATTCTAGCTAAAATTTTCTTTGATTAGTTTCTTAGACATTTTTTGCTACACCTTAATGAATATAACTCCATAAATTATGAGCCTTCAAATAAGTAGACATGAGAATCTACAAATAATTGTAATCAACCTTTCCATCTAATTTAGAACCAAACAAAACAATATTTGGCACCAAAACTCAAACACAGGCTTTCCTCTTTATTTTTTTTAATACAAGCTCTGATACTAAAATTTAGGAGGAGGAATATAGGGAGAAGATTTAAACAATTTAAAATTTTCCTTTCTCTAACATCAAAATTCTTTAGTACATAGGTATTAATAAAAATCAAAAGACAATTTTAATAACTCTCTAGATAATTTGTAAGTAATTACTTCTAGGAACAATCAAAAGATAAATACTTCCTAATTCTGCGTTTAAATCCATATGACCATGAGTTTACTCGTCCCAATAACACAAATATAGTTAAATAGGATCTATTGTTATAAGACTATACACATTCGTGTTAAAATGGCTTTGATTTTGCTTAACAAACCTAACAATAAATAGAACATTGACTTATTCGTATAATAATATAAGGCAATAACCATATTCAAAGCATATATCTAATATTTTAATGAGATGTTTAATTTTATTCATGTCATCAAACACAAAATTATATGTAACAATATCATATATATATAAATGGAATCAAGTATGCACCAAAATATATCAAATATATATTAACAATTACACATTTGTTTAAGTATCTTCATACTTTAGTTTATGAGATCGACTACTTCCTTATAAGGAAGGAATACAATGTGTGCCAGTCTTTATACTATCTTAATATCCAATCTCAAAAGATAGACAACCATTCTTTTTTTGTTTTGTAATTTTGTGACCTTCTGACATTGTTTTCTAATTACCTCATTGAAACTAGGACTATCACTCTTTGAAAATCACAATATAAATTTTTTAAGCTAAATAGAGGACACATGCACCCTCATATATGCTTCCAGGTTCTATCATTCATGGGTTTTGTAGTCTACTTTGGTTCAACTAAACCAAACCATTTGTTCAAAAGGTCAATTCATTCTTTTTCACTCAATTATTGACTAGTTCAAACTAGATCTACGTGTCTTCGAGTGTCTCAATTCCTCTTTTGTGGTTTGTTTTGCCTAAGTTGATTGATTTTGTAACCGTTTTACACTCTTTGGATATTTAGACTAGTATACATAGACTTGATATTACCACACCCATTATTGTTTCAGTTCAAGATACTAACTATGTATTTAGGGCTTAAGAAATATCTAGTTTTTTGAAAGGTCGCAAATTATGAAGTTATATTACAAGTGACTTTTTTAAACCTAGGAGAACCAAGGAGAAAATCCTAAGAATTGTAGAATTGATTATAAGAATGAGATTGCAAAAATTATCAAATTTTCATATGGTTCCACACAGACACATGAGCTAATAATCAAACATCAATTTGGTCATTTTGGAATTGAGAAACCTATATTTGTTTGTAAAATGTTACTATGTATCCAATATTGCTCATTAGTTTTAGTTACTAGGTAACTGCATCACATAAAATAGGAAGTTAGACAATTTGTATATGATTTTGTTCCATAATTACAAGCTATCTGAGACTAACTTGCTACCTTTAATCCAAAATGGCATGATTTAAAAGAAGTTGACTTATATGCTAAATAATAAGATCACATGAATATAATCAAACTCTTGATTTCCCTTCATATGAATTTAAACTAATGTATAGTTCTCTTTTACATTGTGATTCGTTATAAAAAAATAGAGACAATTATTGTTAAGCTTATATTTGAGGAGACCAAGTTAGCTACACTAAAATCTCACTAGTCCTTTGACAATGTCTTGGCTATTGTAGGATCTACATGTTCTCATCCTCTAAGAAAGGGAAATTGTAATTATTGAAGAAAACACTAATATTGTTTATCTGAATGTTCAACCAAGCCACCAAAAAAGGTTCCTAAGTAAAAGTCTAGTTAAAAATAATGCAAGCCTTCTTCTTTCATTGCTGTGGCCACTACGGATTCCACTAAGCCTTTTGAGTTTCAACTAGTTAATCTTTTTGATCAAGTTATTCTTGATACCATTAAATAAAAACTTCTTTCTTCTCAATATGGTAATTATAAAACCCTAACCATGCTTTTCATAGGAAGTACTAGATCTTATTATATTGATTCTATATATTGCAATTATATGAGTTTTATACATTTATTATGAAAAAAATAAATATTCAATTTTCCATACACCTACTATACACATTATTGATAATTGTACTATATTTTTTAGTCATGTTAGTACAATGTTTACATGTAACCTTATATTACTAAATACCTTCTTAGTTTCAAAGTTGTTACTTAACCAAATCTCTATTTATCAATTATATGAAATTGGTCTTGAAGTTCATTTGACAAGTTATGGTTTTCATGTAGGATTGAAAGATGAGGTAGATCTTTGGGATATGGCACAATGAAGGATGATTTTTTTAGCTTACTTTACTTTATCTATCATCGAGTTAATCTAGTTATAGTGTCATTATTAAATTTGAAACTTAACACTCCAATTTTGTATATGTTTCTTTTCAACGTTTGAATGCTTTAATTTCTAATATTTTTCTAGGATTTGTTAAAGAAGAAACATGTTGATTATTTATCTTATTAGTTAGCCAAATATTATGCTTTCTCTTTTAATAATAGCAATCTATTTTATGCTTTCTCATTTAATAATAGCAATCTAAGTCACATTAAGATATTTAAGGCCCTTTTCTTATTGCTACAATGTGAGATTTAAAATATTTTTTTTATCTTTTCTAATGACTTTTATTGATGTATTTGGATTTACTTGATGCATACAAAATTGGACTTGCAGGATATAATTGCTTAGTTTGTTTAAATGGACAAAAATTAAATTTATAAAATAATTAAAGTCTTTAGAACTAATAATACCTTAGACTATAAGGATACTTCATTCTTTTCTCTCATTTCCCAATATAGTCTAATGTTTCATCACTTTTGTCCAAGTACTCCCAATAAAATGACAGAGCTAAAAGGAAACATATATACATTCTTGATACAATTAAGGCCTTACTTATAGTTGTAATATAATCAAGGCTTACTTACTTTTTCCTCTTATCCTGAGAATTTTTAAAAAGAAGTAGCTCTTACTAATGTTTATACTATCAATTGTGTTTCCTATGCTATTATATGTAATAAATCTCCCTATGAACATCTTTGTTGCTGTACTCTTGAATACAGTTCCCTTCGAGCTTTTAGTTATATACGTTTTGTATTTCTTTGGTCACATGAACATTTCAAATTGGAAGCTTAAGCCCATTTATATTATTTTATAAGTTATCAAATTGACCACAAGGGATATGGATGATGAGATCATTTCTTTAGACTTCCCTATATCTTTAAATATGTGTCCTCATACGAAAATAAAATGTTCTCATCCTTTTCTTTCTCCTAAGTCTCACCTTCCACTTATTTCTTTATTGATCCCTCTATTAATTTATTTACTAATAATATTGACTTACCTATTTTCATGTGAGTCTCTCCCAATTGTAGGTCTTAAAGAATGAAGACCATCTATCGAACTTAAAGATCTAGCTCTGTTAGAGGATCCAATTTCTCCCAAATCATTCCAGTCATCACAACCTATAAAGCCAATACACTCCACTATCATGATAATCTTATGTTGTAAATCTCCCTCATCTTATTTATAACCCTATTAACTCAACCATCACTTCCCTCTAAAAGCCCAAGAGTTATAAAGAAGTTAATACTAATCTTTTGTAGCATTAAATTATGAAAGCAGAATTACAAGCCTTAAAGAAAACTCATACTTAGAGGTTTAGCCTAACTTCCTCCAAGTAAAAGTTTAGTGGCTATAAATGGGTCTATAAGATCAACACAAAAGCAAATGGTACATCAGAACATTTTAAAGGTTGGCTTGTTGTTAAAAGATTCATTCAAGAGTATGATATTAACTATAAGGAAACCTTTGCTCCTTATAGTTTTTGCTGCCATTAATAGAGAACATTATAAAGTTTGGCTTGTTGTTAAAAGATTCTTTTAAGAGTATGACATTAATTATAAGGAGACCTTTGCTCCTCATAGTTGTTGCTACCATTAATAAATGATAAGTATTTTGAATGAATTTCAAAAATACTTTTCTCAATAGTAACCTTTATAAAATAAGCGTATATATACCCACCTCTAAGTTATGATTATCCTCCAAATACTATTTGTCACTTTAATTAAAAAGGCTCTTTATGATCTTATACAAGCTTCTTGAATGTGGTTTGCCAAATTTACCCCTACTGTTCACCAACTTGACTTCATTTCCAATCCCTATAATAATTTCTTGTTTGTTTAATATATATATATAGAGAGAGAGAGGGTACATGCTCTTATTACTCTATGTAGATGATATGATCATTGCTGATGATGACTTTGGTGGTGTTTCAAATGAAAGATCCAAGACGTCTAATATATTTCTTTGGCTTAAAAGTCCTTATATGATGATTCATGCTGCTATCTCTTATAAATAAAATATATTACTGATCTCTTTTTTGCCATAGATATAAGTGATAACAAAATTATGACCACCTTTATTGAGAGTGATGTTCATCTCACATTAATAAGATGACAAACCTCTAGATGACTCTACCTTGTATAAACAACTTATGGGGAGTTTGGTATTCGTTATAGTTACTTGTCTTGATATAACTTATATAATTCATATTACGAGTTAGTTTATAATAGTTTCCCAGATTACTCATTATATTACAGTGCTTCATAGTCTATAACAAGTCAAATGTACCCTGTTCCATGGTATCCAACTCTTATGATCATCCTATTCTTTAGAGACTACAGATATTCGAATATCAATTAGACTAGAGATTCTACCAGTTGATGCTTTACATTTGGATTTATTTCTTTCTTAGTGACTCTCTTATATTATGGTTAAGTAAGAAACAAACTAATATGGCTCATTCTAGTATTGTAGTTGAATATTGAACCTTTTTGGAAGCTACTTTTAAACTTCTGCTGTTACTTTGGTTATTATATGATATAAAAATTGAACGTGAATTCATCAACCACTCTTATTTATTATGATACTAAGCATATATAGTGCCATTCAAATTGTTCAAAATAATGTATTTTATGAACAAATAGAATATATTAAATACGATTTTCACTTTATTTATTAGCATTTTTAGTCAAGAACTATCTCTTTTGCCTCTTATCATCTTGTGATCAAATAGTTGATATCTTCACCGCAACTCATTTATCGAACCGATTCAATAAACTAATTAAAAGCTCAAGCTGACTTCATTCCCTTCATCTTGAGTTGGAGGAGAGAGGTGTTAGTGAAACAAACTATAATGACGCCAAAACATAATTGATTGCACAATATTAGCAAAATATTTGGATAAATAATTTGAAAATAATCTTTTAATTATTTACTTTATTCATGTTATAATAACTTTGGAAATTGTAAATAGCAAGAGTATTCCGCTATCACAAGCTAAGTACTGGAAATTGTTCGTCTAGAATTCTATATCTGCAATGGAATTAAAGTCTAGAGAAGGCGTAAACTTAGATCGAAGGTTGGCGTAGCCAAATTTGAACCAAACTGCTCTATGGTCTATGATGTCGGCGGAAAAATTTGCAAGTTTAGATCAAGAGATGAGTAATTGGATCGTCAATATTTAAATCATGGAGTGATTCTGGTTTCGTGAAACTCGTTTGAAATTATAGCATAGTGTTGGCGACATTGTTTTAAGATGGAAGATAGGCAGTCACATCATTCGTGGGACAAAATGTTGCGGTCGCCTCTTTTGGCGTCAGGATAACGGGAATAAAGAAAAAGAAATGACAATATACCTTCCAAGTTGCAAGCCGCAACCCAGTTTTTCCAATTTATCTTAGGCTTTAAAACCAAAGAGATAATGGATAAATATCACCACTTTTTGACAATTCTGTCTTATCACAATACTTTAAGTCTTCTCAAGATTGCTTGCGCTGAATAGTATGGAATATTGACGAAGAAAACAACAAAAAAGGTAACTTTACAGCTTCTTGGGCATGCAAAGTCCGTAACGCACTACATATTTCTGGTATATACTTCGCATCATGTCCGAGGATGTTCGGCATGCTTCCACTGAGTTGGATTGAGACTTGAAATTGAAACTTGGAGTATCTGCTCTGACTCCGTCAAGTATAATAGTGTACAAGACGCTCTCAAAGTTCTGTGTCTACCCTACACTACCATGCACAAAATGCATGAATATGTTCATCACCTAAAAACAGGATTGCATGTGTTCTTAATGATTATCAGGAGCATATGACTCATATAAAGGGTATAGAAATAAAAACCACTTCAAATTAGCCCCATCTTTAATCGAGTCCAAATCTTCTATCCAATATTATAGTGTCTTATTGTGTCCAATAAATCTCAGCCATTCATTTATGTGGATCCTGCTAAAGAGGATCAATGAATCGTGTGTATTACGTTGTGACTATAGATATATATACACAGAATACAAGTATGGGATATAGACGAATCTGCTGAAGATACCTAAGATCAAGGACAATTATAACTATCGTATCTGTTTATACACGTTACATTGGACTTATCCCTATTACGCCCCTGCAAGATGAAATCGCAAGAAGCAATGTTCATCTTGGTGCAAAAAAGCTCGAACTTGTGACGTGACAGAGGCTTGGTTAACGCATCAGCTGGTTGATCATGAGTCGAAATGTGTGAAACAGTCAGAGCTTGGTGTTGTATCTGTTCCCTGACAAAATGATAATCCAAGGCTAGGTGCTTCATACGGGAATGGAAAGCTGGATTGGAACACACATACGTAGCACCAAGGTTGTCGCAAAAAATTTGTGGTTTGGCAGGAAAGGAAACATGTAATTCCAACAGAAGATTACGAAGCCACATTACTTCGGCAGCAGTACTGGCAACATCACTGAAGGCCTGAAGTTGAAGGTGTGTTAGGCGATGAAGCTGGAGTCCAAAGTCATGAGTATGTTTGAGATACCGAAGTGTACGTTTGAGCTGCTGAAAATGGAGTGCAGTAGGCTTGTGCATGAACTGCAACAGTTTATTAACCGCAAAACTCAGGTCTGGTCGCGTGAGAGTAACATACTGTAGAGCACCTAAAATACTGCGGTATAATTTTCCATCGGCAGCAGCTGAACCATCATCAAGTTTCAACACAGCAGACGTGGATATCGGAGTTGAACAAGGATTGCAGTCAGCCATTTTAAACTTAATGAGTAAGTCATGGATGTATCGCTGCTGTGATAGGAATAAACCATTGGCATTTGGTATGAGTTCAACACCCAAAAAATAAGAAGGAGTGCCTAGATTTTTTAGAGAGAAGGCATTTGAAATATCTGCAATAAAATTGTGAAGAGCTTTGGTCGAGTTCCCAGTTAGTAGCAAGTCATCGACGTAAACCAGAAAATACATGACCACATCTTTGGAACGATAGATAAAAAGCGAGGAGTCGCAGTGACAACTTACAAAGCCATACTGAAGGAGATAGTTGCGTAATTCCTGATACCACGCCCGAGGAGCTTGTTTCAAACCATAGATAACCTTACGGAGCTTACAAACATGCTTTGGATAATCTGGATGAATAAACCCCGGTGGTTGCTGCATGAAAACAGTGTCAGTAAGATGTCCCTGCAAGAAGGCATTATTAACATCCATTTGATGTAAGGCCCAAGAGTTGGCCAGTGCTAGAGATAAAATCACTTTGATCGTTTGATGTCTTGCAACCGGAGAAAAGGTATCATTGTAGTCAATCCCATGACACTGACTATACCCTTTTGCTACGAGACGGGATTTGTAGCGAGAGACTGAGCCATCAGGATTTCTCTTCGTACGAAAAATCCACATACAACCAATAACGTTTTTGGCTTCTTCAGCTGGAACTAGGGACCAAGTGCCATTACGTATTAAAGCATCATACTCGGATAAAACCGATGTGCGCCAATGAGGTATATTAAGAGCTTGGGTGATAGTGCGGGGTTCATCAGTGACTGGTAAAGGGTGTTTGGTGATAAATAAGGCTTTGGGTTTGACTATATTGTTTTTGGCGCAGGTAATCATTGGATGTGTATTGAGTGGGGGATCAGGTTGAAGTGGTGAAGAAGGCAAGGGTGATGGGGTCTGGATATCACCATCAGGTATTGGTTGGGTTTGTGAATGGGTTGGAGAAGGAGGGGAATCAGCAGGCGCGATCGGTGCAGGTTGTGCGGGAGATGCCACACGATCAACAGGTAGGAGTTAATGGGAAATAGGGTGAACTTGGGTTTGACTAGGGTTGGAAGGTGACGAAGTAGGTGATGGACATAATGACGCATAAGGAAATTGATCCTCAACAAAAAAAACATGTCGGGTGACGTAGATTTTGTTTGTTTTCGGGTCAAGACATAGGTACCCGAACTGGGTAGAGGAGTAGCCAACAAAGATACACGGTATGGAACGAGGGTGCAGTTTATCAGATGTATAGGGACGCAGCCATGGAAAGCAACGACAACCGAAAGAGTGTAGAAACTTATAATTTGGTGTTTGACGAAAAAGAGTTTCAAAAGGAGATTTCATGGCCAAAGTGGGAGTTGGTAAGCGATTGATAAGGTAGACAGCAGTATGTATCGCAAAGGTCCAAAATCTGGAGGGTAAGTTACTGTGATGGAGTAGTGCCCTGGCAATCTCAAGAATGTGTCGATGACGGCGTTCAGACATGCCATTTAACTCAGGAGTATGTGGCGGTGTTGTGAGGTGAGTAATACCATTTTGAGCAAGAAACGATTTGAGTTTAAGAAATTCACCGCCATTATCAGTATACAGGGTCTTAATAGGTGTTTCAAAAAAAATTTCGACAACTGTTTTAAAAGCGACAAATGTAGGAAAAACATCTGATTTATGTTTCAATGGATAAAGCCATACGTACAGTGACGGAGCCAAGGATGGAGATATGCCGGGCCCAAATAAAATATAAATTTCACAAAAATTTTCATATCAAAACTAAATAAAAAAACAAAGTTTTATTAAGAATA
>JANIHY010000001.1:4310744-4332046 GCA_027479065.1 Erythroxylum brevipes
TTTTTTCATTAAAAACTAATCAATCTGTTGTCCGCATTATCACTTTTGTATTTGTCTTACCTTTTTCAATCGTCAGTTGTCACCATATGAACCATCCAAGAGCTGATTGTCTATAGTCCACTCAAGAGCAGATAGGAACTGACGACAGCGACTTCTATTAAGGTCTTCCAGAAAAACAACCCTATGAATTATGATAGGGTTTTAACAAAACTATAATAATGCTCTTTCAGATAGGGTTGCCGTCATCTACAAAACTAATCATAAGGTTTTAATATATTATATATATTATAGATTACAATGCTTTTTCGTTAGTTTACGGGCAAGTGGGCAACTTAGGTTTAGATATATTATATCCAACGGTTTATTGCTTTGCAAAGAAAGGTTTGAAAATGGAAGACGGTGACTTTTGGCACATTGACGCGACGTACAAGAACGAAAAACTACTGAATCTGAAGCTAACTGATGACACAACTGTAAATGAGTGAAGCTTTTAATCGAAGGATGACCCAAGATATGATGTAGGATTGGTGAACGAGGAACTCTAGCATGAAAAACAGTTGGTTTGGTTGATGAAAAGCAGAGATCGTAAAGATCATTGTGGCATGAACCCATGAGCAGCACCGCCCGCGTCTGAAGATCCTTCACCTGAAAATGATTGGGAAAAAATTCAATGGAGATGTGATTTTTGGTGCATAAACGTTTAACGGAAATTAAATTTTTATTAATGGTAGGCACATGTAAAGTGTTGTCAAAAACAAGCGGTTTAGAGTTGGTTGCCAGAGAGAAACTACCGGTGTTGGCTATAGGGAGTGCATATCCATCATCGACTTGCAAAGAATCACGACCGCCATATGGGGACTGCAGAGACAAGTTCTGAAGATCGTGGGTCACATGGTGAGTGGCACCCGAGTCAAGGATCCACTGTCCTGGAGTACCAGCCGCAGAGGAAGCTGGAGAAATGTCGAAAGTCTGTACAGTATGCGCACCTGCCCGGTTAGAAGTGTGATGTCGCGTAGGTCGGCCATGGAGATCCCAACAAGTCTTCGCAGTGTGGCCAGGCCAGTCACAGTATTGGCAAATGTGAGAACTCTGCCCTGAGGATGAAGAGGAGACATAGTGAGGCGCTGAAGCTTGCCTGGGAGTCGATGAATTGCGCTAAGTATAGCGAGAAGAACGAGCATGCTGGTTCGAATGATGGCGGGTAACAGCATGAGCAGTCGGGGTAGGTATAGCATCATCAAGCTTGGCCTGCCTTGCAAGAAATCGCTCAAAGTCTAGCAGTTCTCATGAAGTTCAATAAAGGAAATCGGTGTCTCTCGGGCACGTATAACAACGCTAACCTCCTTAAAATCGCTGGAGAGACCATTGAGTGTATGGATGACGAGATCGGTGTCATCAATTGGTGTGCTCATAAGTGCAATTTCATCTGCACTTTTCGAATGGAAATCAGTTTTTCCTTGAGAGACATGAGTCTCGAATGAGATTTGCCAGCAAAGGTTTTTTCAAGGAGATCCCAAGCCTCCTTAGATGAAGTGACCGAAGCAAGTAGTGTTGCATTTGTATCCGCAACAGTAGTCATGAGGGCATAGAGGACAAACAAGTCCTGTCGAATCAACAGAGGAAGATCAAGGCTGTCATGTGCTGGACGAGGAATAGAACCATCCACATAGCCTTTTACATTGTAGCCAATAAGAAGAGCATTCACCTGAACTCTCTAAGCTGGATAGTTTGCACCTGTCAGTTTCGAGCCAGAGGCGAAACCTGTGTTGAAGACAACAAGATTTGGTGGCAACGTTGCATCTGAAAAGGTTGTTGCTGTAGAGGATGCCTTTTTAAGGGCCATCAGAAACGGGAATACAGAAACAAACAAATGTGGGTGCTAACTAAGCACAAAACGACGGACAACTATGAATGAAAAAAAAAGATTGCTTTGCTGTTAGGCTATGGCTCTGATACCATAAAGAGGATCAATGAATCATGTGTATTACATTGTGACTACAGATATATATACACAGAATACAAGTATGTGATATAGACGAATCTGCTAAAGATACCTAAGATCAAGGACAATCATAACTATCGTATCTGTTTATACACGTTACATTGGACTTATCCCTATTACCTGCATGAGTCCCGCATGGATCCCGCAAAATAAATAGTTAAGATTCTATGAGACAGAATAAGACAGAATAATATTAAATAGATGATTTTTTATCTCTTTAATCAGATAAGCCAAATTCTATCGTCAATAAGAAAGCTCTAAGCTTGATTAGTTTCATGAAAATTGTCATTCTCAAATATCTAACATAGAAGAGTCGAAGGCCCGACTCAGGATGCTTAATTATCCGGAAAATAGGATAATGTCTTTCACACTACAGAAATTTTTGTTAGATGTGGTCTCTCGTATGAAGGGATACTATTGTTAACAAATGCGACACTGACTTCGGTACTATATTTGTTGAAAACAAAAGGAAAACATGTGCATTTGTTAAATTTGTATCTGTTTCATGCGGTGGAGTGCCTATATAAGGCACTCCTTGCTTCATACAAAAACAAACAAAATACTTTCAAGAAAATCATAGCAAAGCAATGCTCTTAAATTAGGAAGTATTTTCTTAAAGGGTTGGTGAGTGACAAAATAGTGAGGTTATTATTTTTAGATCAGGAAACATCTTATGTGCTATTATTTTGATTTTATCTCTATATACCTACTATTTGTAATAGTGGAAGAATTATTCTGAGTTTTGTTCGTGAACAAAGCCCAAAATTAAGGGTAAATCACGTTAAATATTTTGTGTCCATTTACTCATTTTATTCTTTTCAAAAAATATACTCGTTGTATTCAACAAGTGGTATCAGAGTTGTATTTTTTATTGAAGGTATTTTTTAGAAGAAGCACGTCACAAGGAAGACAAAATTACAAAGAATTTTTTGACTTGATCCGTTCGAGAAGCTTACGTAAAACGACAAGTTGATGAATAATAATCTCAAGTTTTTTTTTAATTTTGAAAGTTACAAAGTGACGACGTTGTACAGATCCCCACAATATTAACCAGGTCCCACAGTACTATTCCAATATGGTCTAATGGCATTATTCTAGTGAGCATTATTCACACGTTACTATTTATCGAGGCTTATGATGAAAATTTAAAAGATATGTTTTTGCCAAAATTTGATGTCCTGATTTCATCTTTGAGGTTGGTTTTCTCAAATTTGGTTTAATTTGATAAATGGAGGTGAAGACGAGTAAAATGATCAATCTAAACAATATTAACTACCGTATATGGCGAACCAAGATGAAGGATCTCTTGTTGATTACAAAGATAAATTTGCCAGTATTTTCAACAACTAAACCGGAGGAGGTGTCCAACGAAGATTAGGAGTTTGAGCATGAATGAGAGTGTGGTTATATTCAACCATTTGTTGATGATAATGTGTATAATCACATTTGTAAAGAGATTCATGCAAGAACATTATGGAATAAGCTGGATCAGTTGTATGTTTTAAAGACTGGCAACAAAAAATTATTTTATCTGAAAAATTGATGCAGGTAAAACACCAAGAACGTACTTCTGTAGCTGATCATTTAAACAATATGGAAGGGATGGTTGATCAGTTATAAAAAATGGATATAAAATTTGACGATGAGGTGATTGCTTTAATGGTGTTAGCTTCATTACCAAAATTTTGGGAGATTTTTAAGGTGTCTTTAACAAATAGTACACCAAATAGCGTATTAAATATGAAGCCTATTAAAAGTAGTATACTAAATGAAGAGATGAGATATAAATCACAGTATGCAACCTCTTCATCACATTCAGATGTTCTGCTTATAGAAAATAAAGGGATGAGCCAATCCAGAGGTCCACAATTCAGAGACAAGAGCAGAGGAAAGTCAAACAGATATGTAAATATGGAATACTATTATTGCAAGAAGAAAGGCCACATTAAGAAATTTTGTCGAAAGTTGAAGAAGGAAAAAGGCAAAGATGTGAAGAAAGAAGAAAGCAGTGATGATGAACAAAGTAACAATGTTGATGTATTCAACCTTGTTATTGATACAGAGATAGTCAGCCTAGTATCACAAGAAACAAGTTGGATAGTTGATAGTGGATCTACTGTTCATATTACATCTCTCAAATAATTTTTCTCATCTTACACACCTAGGAATTATGGTATTGTTAAGATAGCAAATGGAAATCTGTCAAACGTTGTTAGCAAAGAAAATGTTTCTTTAGAGACAACGAATGGTTCAAGACTATTGTTGAAAGATGTTAGGTGCATTCTTGATATGAGTCTGAACTTGATTTCTGTAAGCATGTGAAGGTTTTCGAATACTTTTGGAAACGAAAAATGAAAGCTTGCTAAAGGCTCTTTAGTAGTGAGCAAAGGTCGTAAGCACTCAAGACTGTATATGATGCAGGCAAAGCTCTCCAATGATGTTGTCAATACAGTGAAGAAAGATAATATAGTTGATTTGTGGCATAAAAGACTGGGTCACATTGGTGAGGAAGGGATGACTCAGCTTGTAAAAAGAATTTGCTATCTGGTTTAAACCAGATACATCAGAAGAAATGTGCAGATTGTCTAAGAGGGAAACAAAACAAGGTTTCTTTCTAGAATTACCCTCCATCTAGAATGAAGAATGTTCTAGATCTATTCACTCATATTTATATTTACTGTTGCCAAAGTCACTTAGTAATGAATAGTACTTTGTGACTTTTATTGATGATCAATCTAGGAAAATATGGGCCTATACTCTGAAGACTAAAAATTAAGCGCTAGATGTGTTCAAATCATTTTATGCCTCAATTAAGAGACATACTGGGAAGAAGTTGAAGTGCATCCTAACAGATAATGTGAAGAGTATATTAGATTATTTGATACTTACTGTAAAAAGCATGGTATTCGACATCAAATGACACCACTAAAAATACCGCAATTGAATGATATAGCTGACAGGATGAATAGGACTTTGATGGAAAGAGTCAGATGTCATTCAAAATTGCCTAAGGCATTTTAGGGTGAAGCTTTACTTGAAGCTGTGTATACATTAAATCATTTATCATGTGTTCCTCTTTAGTATGAAGTTCTATAAAAGATGTGGTCAGGAAAGGATGTTTCCTATGATCATTGGCTGGTTTTTTGTTACAAGGCCTTTGTCTATATTCCTAAAGATGAAAGAAAAAAGCTTGATGTAAAGACATGATAGCGTGTATTCATTGGCTATAGTCAAGATCAATTTGACTATAGGTTTTATGATCCGGTGTAGAAAAGACTTATCAGGAGTCGTGATGCTATATTTGTTGAAAATCAAACTATTGAAGATACCAATAAGGCAGAGAAGGAAGTTCCAAACTATGATGATGACTTAACAAGCTTTCGATTGAATCCTCCAACAGTGGTGCCTAGACAAGTTAGAGATGAAGTGCAGAATGATCAGCTAAAAGCTGATAATGCAGATTCCCCCAGTGAAGTTGAACTAAAGGATGATGATGGTGTTAACATTCAACCACCAGCACCTGAAAATTCTCCAGTCCCATTATGCAGATCTAGTAGAAATAGACAACTATATACTAGATATCCACTTAATCAGTATGTAATGCTGACTGACAGGTGAGAACTAGAAAGCTTTGATGAAGTCAAGAATGATGAACATAAGAAGAAACGGAAATAAGCCCCATGTAAGATGAGATGAAATCTTTGCATGAGAATAAAATATTCAAGCTGGTGAAGTTATCAGAAGGCAAAAGAGCATTGAAGAATAAATAGTTTTTCAAGATCAAGTATGAAGAACACAACGACCATTCTCAATTCAAAGCAAGATTAGTGATCAAATGATTCAGCTAAAAGAAGAGTATTGACTTTGACAAGATATTTTAACCAATAGTGGAAATGACATCTATGCGTACAGTGCTAGGATTAGCCGCAAGTTTTAATCTAGAGGTTGAACAAATGGATGTCAAAACTGTCTTCCTACATGGGGATTTGGAAGAAGAGATATACATGAAGCAGCCAGAGGGTTTCATAAAAAGGGGGAAAAAAGACCATGTTTATAAACTAAAAAAGAGTCTATATGATCCAAAATAGACACCAAGATAGTGGTATAAGAAGTTCGAGTTTGTTATAGGGGAGGAAGGCTACGAGAAGACTACTTCAGATCACTATGTATTTGTGAAAAATTCTCTAATAATGATTTTATTATTTTATTGCTTTATGTAGATGATATGTTGATTGTTGGTAAGAGTGTTTCTATAATCAACAATTTGAAAAAAACAGCTGAGTAAGTCTTTTTCCATGAAAGACTTAGGATCAATAAAGCAAATTCTTGACATATAGATTATTAGAGACAGAAGTGCCAAGAAACTATACTTGTCATAAGAGAATTACATTGATAAAGTACTACAAAAATTCAAACTGAACAAAGTTAAAGCGATTAATTGTCTTCTTGCTAATCATTTTAAATTAAATTCTAGAGCATGCCCTTTTATAGATAAAAAGAAGGAAGAAATATCCATAATTCTATATGCTTCAGCAGTTGGAAGTTTGATGTATGTCATGGTTTGTACAAGGCCAAATATTGCTCACGTAGTTAGAGTTGTGAGTTGTTTCTTTTCAAATCTTGAAAAGGAACATTGGGCTGCAGTCAAGTGGATTCTCAGGTATCTTCGATGGTCATCCAAAATACGCTTATATTTTGGAAGAGCAGAACCTATATTAGTTAATTATACAGATGCAGACATGGCTGGAGATGTTAACTCGAGAAAGTCTATATCAGATTACTTGATTACTTTTGCAGGGAGAGCTGTTGCATGACAGTAAAAGTTACAGAAGTATGTTGCACTTTCTACAACTGAAACAGAGTTTATTGCAGCAACGAAAGCCTGTAAGAAGTTGCTATGTATGAAGAAGTTTTTTTAATGAATTTGGTATCAAGTAGGAATAATATCAGCTATTTTGTGGCAGTCAGAGCATTGTTCACCTTGGTAAGAATGTCTCTTTTCACTCACGATCAAGACACATTGATATGAGATATTACTGGATCAGACGAAACAATTATAGTTAAAAAATCCATACTAATGAAAATAGAGCAGACATATTAACCAAGATTCTACCAAAAGGCAAGTTCGAGTACTGTCGATCAATAGTAAACATAATAAAGCCTTCCATGTAATTGGGAGGAGGGGATTTGTTGAATGTGGGTCCGTTACATAGAGGGACATCATTTTCAACGAATGTGGCACTGAGTTCGACGCTACATTTGTTTAAAACAAAAGGAAGATAACTTTATTTGTTGAATTTGTAACTGTCTTATGTGCTGAAGTGCTTATATAAGACACTCCCTATTTCATACAAAGCGCATACACAATACTTTCAAGAAAACTAAAGCAAAGTAACGCTCTGACGTTAAGAAATATTTCCTTATAGAGTTAGTAAGTGATAAAATAATGAAGTTAGTATTTTTAGGTTGAGAAACACCTTCTAAGCTACTATTTTAGTTTTATCTCTATATACCTACTATTTGTAATAATAAAAAAATTATTCTAAATTTTATCCTTAAACGTAACCCAAAATTAATAATAAACCATGTTAAATATGTGTATCTATTTTACTCATTTTATTTTCTCATAATAATTTGCTCACTGCGCCTAACAATTTCCTGTGGAGTGGTAGTTGTCCCTTCTACTTTCTTTCACCTCGCACAGCGAACGCGCTAAACCATTCGAAGGTGGAGCAACGTTGACATTAATTTTAAATGACAGTTTTTAGCTATTAGGTATAACTACGTAAAACTAGCCTTATTGGAAGTTATTGTTCTAATAAGGAGTAATATTACACTACGTGTAAATTAGTAAATTATAGTCACTATTCAATACGTCATTTAATTAGTTTCAGACGTAGTTTTCTTTAATGTAAAGTACAAATATATTTAACCAATATAAACTTATATACGATAGCATCCACGTCAATTTTGGTAAAATGTTGGTTGGATACCGTGTAGTTGTCAATCATCAAAGCCTCAGTCTCGTTTACGTGAGCAAATATGTACACGTCCTGACCAATCCAAAAAGTACAGCACATAAAGTTAAACGTGTTACTCAACTTGTACCCAGTCAATTTCAGGATAGCATCGATCGAGGTTTTATTTATAGAAAGATAAAAGGCGTATACTTCCTTTTTTATTTTGTTTATTCATTAAAAAATGTTTTATTATTTTTAAAATAATTTAATATATTAAAATTTAAAAGATTTACAAAAATTGTGTCAAGTTATTTTAATTAACATTGTTACAAAATTAATTGCTGCTTATATAATAATATTCTTATAATTATCATAATTTGACCATATTACCAAAACATTAATAAATTAATTTAAAAAATTTTAATAAACTTTTTAATATCAGAAGATATTTTAAAATAACTAAAGTAATAAAAAATACTCTTAGAGTAAGTTAAATCACAACAAAACTTGCATTTAATCACCTTCTAAATAATATCACAAAAGTGAGTGCACAACCTAAATACAATATACCGACACCATATGCTAAAATTTATGTCATCATCAGTATAATGACTGTTATCTCTAGTTGCACCAAAAAAAAGACTGTTATCTCTAGCGTTATGATGGGACCAATTTATACCATAAAGAGGAACAGCGTCTGCCCTTGGCCAAGCCTCTACCTTTTGTCTTCCTCTAGAACAAGATTTTGTCCTGTAATTTCCCTCCAACGACCCCATCTTATCGTTTTTTCTTTTACAAGCATCTCGTTGACGCCAAATTGAGCCACTTTTGTTGATCTTCTCCTAGCCTTTTTCTGAGTCTTTCAGGCTTTGAGCTTGAAGCAGAATAATGGGACTTCTTCCATCTCCTTCGCCTTACCAGAGTGAAAAAGATGAAGAATCTTCTCATCCAAGCTCCAATCACCTCTATTCAGACTCATCAACCTCATCTCTCTCATCTCAGCCTAGTCTACCTTCTGTTCCTTCACTAACTGTACCATTTCCTCATCAGAATGATCAAAACTTCACCATTCATTATGAGTGTGTTGCCACTCTCAAAGGCCACTCCTCTTATGTATCTTCACTTGCTCTGGAGGGAAAGTTTCTCTACAGTGGCTCTTCTTATAGCGAGATAAGAGCTTGGAGACAAGACCCTTTTGATGTTGAGAATCGGACAGGAGATATTGTTGCTATTAGCAACGGGGCCGTGAAGTCTATAGTTGTATCAGGAGATAAACTTTTCAGTGCCCACCAGGATTTTAAAATCCGTGTATGGAAAATCGATACCAAGAACGATCAACGATACTACAAATGCATAGCTACACTTCCTACGGCGTGTGATCGTTTCTTAAGGCTCTTTTCAGAGAAGAATTACGTGCAGGTTAGAAGACACAAGAAGTGCACTTGGGTTCATCATGTTGACACCGTGTCAGCACTAACAATGTCGAAGGATGGCTTACTTCTGTTCTCTGCTTCATGGGACAGAACGTTCAAAGTGTGGCGAACATCGGACTTCAAATGTTTGGAATCAGTTAGGAACGCACACGAAGATGCTATTAATGCCATTGTCTTATCTAGTGAAGGGCTTGTTTATACAGGCTCGGCAGATAAGAAAATCAAGGTTTGGAAGAAGCTATCAGGAGAAAAAAAGCACTCTTTGATGGCCACAATGGAGGCTCACAAGTCAGCTGTCAATGCTTTAGCTCTTAGTACTGATGGGTCCGTCCTATATTCTGGTGCTTGTGACAGATCAATACTCGTGTGGAAAAGAGAAGCTGGTGCCGCCATCGATGCCGGTGGTCTGCGCATGGTGGTGGCCGGTGCACTTAGAGGACACTCAAAGGCAATCTTGTGCTTGGCTATTGTCTCAGATTTGGTTTGCAGTGGCTCTGCTGATAACACCGTAAGGATTTGGAGGAGAGGAACGAAGGAGAACTATTGTTGTTTAGCAGTTTTACAAGGCCATACAAAACCAATTAAGTGTATAACTGCAGCCATCGACACCAATAATGGCTCTGATTCTTGTACTTCTTGTGTAGTTTACAGTGGCAGTTTGGATTGCGATATTAAAATCTGGAAAATTCAGGTTTCGATTCTTTAGAACAATGGTGTATTCGCTCTGGAATCTTGTAGATAGAGATGAGAATTATTTAATTTTGATTTCCTTTTTCACATCAAGTGAGTGTTACTCTTACTATTGCTATCATGAATGAAAACGTGAAAATAACAGTCTTTATGTTCTTATAAACAAGATGATTTTTCAGCTTTCCAATCCTTAAAATCGAGTTGACAAAGTGATACACTTTTAATCAAGAAGATATGAAGATTTCAACTTTCAAAAGGATAAAGGAAAATTAGCCAGTTACAGCTTCAGCTAATCCTTTCTTTACTTCGAAAATCCGTTTCTGTGACTACTATCATTATCATTTTGCCCCCTGCTTCTCCAGCCATCGGATATTCACAGTGTTTAGGGCTATGACCACGTACCCTTCAGATCCTCATAGCGTCAGCCAAAATCCATTAGACGTCAGTCTGCCAGCTATTCTCATTATGTCTCCCCTGTTTGTAGCCTAGACCTGTCTCCCTTTCGCCATATGTACCCGAGACAACGGAGCAGATCTGCTGCTCCCAAATTGCTATTTCCTGCTGCACTTCTAAGATTTTAGCTATTCAACTTATTGTAATAAATGGTTGGGATTTATTAAGTACAGGAATTTTGGGAACTGTTCGCCCAGACAACTGCCACCGCCATCTACATCCGTTGGGTCGTGATAGCTGCCATCGCCATATTTTTTGTGGTTATTGTAGCAGTATGTTTCTCCATCTGTTTGTTATCGCCATTCGATCAAGCTCTGTTCAAAATTTCCATTTTTATACGTGTTTATTGCCATGCGTAAGTCTTTAGTTCCTCTCACCGTCGCATGTCAGCAATCGTTCTCTATAGCCACCGCTCTTTCGTTCTACATCGGTGGCGCTCTGCTTCTGTCACTTATGTCAGCCTGTGATCTTCGACTCAGTCAACTCCCACTTTCTCCAATCTTTGTTTTTCTTTAAGAAAAATAGGTGCACCTTAATTACCAAGAACGTTACACCTCCACACGTGTTTTTTTAACTAGTTCACCTTGGAGAAATATGATATTGGAAAACCTATTTTAACTATTCTGACCAGCCGAAGCTATAAGCTTCGCGTGCAAGGAACGTTTTTTTTTTTTTAATAGGTCGCAACCTTTAATGTATTGTTACAAAAGATATCACTCACTTAACTAAAGAAATAGATGAAACATAAGAAAAATTTGTAGATTGTTTTGAAAATTAAGATAGAAAGTTTGTCAGATCATCAGTTCATGACATAGTTGTGTAATACTCCCTTTATTCATATTCAATTTGTTAATTGTGAAATTGAAGAAGATGGAAGGCGTAACACGAGCCTTCGTTACCCTCCTAGGATCACAGTCAACCGAACTTTTCAAACCCAAAATGGGCGCGTTTCTTCAACGACCCTTTTAAAAGTTGATCACCAGAATATTAAGGTCTTTTTGCAGCTTTTTTATTATGTGAACATCTTGAAGGGTCAAAGAATCCGTATATTCATGATTTGCTTAAGTAATTACAGGAGATCTTAACCTTATATTATATATAGCATCATATTGAACTTTTCCATCACAAGCTCAATATAAGTTTGATTTATACTGATGAAGATCCATTTTCTTTGTTAAACTTTAGTCCATTAACTCAGATCATTTTTAGGTTACGTTATTATTTTTATCCGGATCAAATTCGATTCGCTTAACTGTGAATTTATTAAAATCATTAAAATTATAAGTAATTGTTGTCCAACCTTAAGGAATTTTCTAACATTCTCTCCTTTAAACAATAATTAATTACGGTTGTTGTAACAATTACAAAACTAGTACAAAAATAGTTAAGTCAAATCAATGTATAGGTCGACCAAGTTAAAAAATTCATTTGATACAAAAATAATGAAAGTCTATCATTCTGTCTCGTAAGACTTTCGATATCGGAAAATATCAAATGCATATGTCATGTGTGATACAATTTTAATATAATCACGCATATCTAATACCTCACTAAAATAAATAAGAAAATAAAGGGTGTCAAATTAGGATGATACATGTATGATCTGAAAGGTATCATCTTTTCGTTTGTAGGTCTCAATTTCTCTACACTTTATGCTAATTGCATTAGAGAGAATTGTGTTCTCTCACTAAATGTAAAACCACATCAGAGGAAACTTTTATGGGATTAAACACTTATATTCCCTTATGTCCTGTCAATTTAATATATTTACATATGAAACTATATACTCCATAAAAACATAAGCTCAAGGTCAATCTGTATACATATATGCCCAATGACCTGTTACAACTACTGAAGATCAACATAGATTTTAAGACTTTCACCTGTATTATGACAATATATAATAATATGTATGACTCAGGGCACAATGATGTTCATCTTTATTAATAACACATACTGTCATAATACATGAACAACATACAAATGTACAAGGAGAAAACACAATGATCCCTGATTAATAGTGTCTAAGGACTTCAACACACCCATCATGTATACATGTATCTTAAAAACATTTGGACGAAGTCCTTTAGTTAAAGGATTAGTAAGCATGTCCTCAATCCTCAAATGCTCCACCTCAATGTCACCTTTCTGTATGAGTTTCTTTATGGTCAAATACTTGACTTCCAAATTCTTGAACCGTATGATATTCTAATTGTTTCTATTGAACAACACAGTAGAAAGATTATCATAATATAACTGAATGGGTCTAGCTAATGCCTCAACCAAAAATAACTCATAAATCAAATTCCTAAGCCAAACTGCCTACGTTGCAGCCTCGTAGTATGCCACAAACTTTGTATGCATAGTTGAGGAAGTCACTAGTGTCTACTTGACACTCTTCCACAATAATACACCATGTGCTAGTTTAAATGTATATCCTGATGTATTCTTCCTATCATCTGGACATATAGCAAAGTTCAAATTTATATAGCCTATCAGATCTAGATTGTTGACTTTTCCAAATGTCAAGATTTAATCCTTACTGCCCTTTAGATATCTCAACACCTGTTTGACTGCATACCAGTGATCTATTCTTGGATTAGCTAGATACCTACCCAATAGTCCAACAACAAATGCAATGTTCAATCTAATACAAACTTGGGCATACATTAAGATACCAATAGCACTAGAATATGGGACATTCCTCATAACCTCTCTCTCTAGCTCTTCCTTTGGACATTGTGCCAAAGATAATCTCTCACCATGAGAGATAGCTGTTGCAATAGATTTACAATTAGCTATATTAAACATTTGTTGCATTTGCTTAATATATGCTTTTTGTGAGAGGCCTAATAAGTGTCGAGATATATCCTAATCAATCTGAATACCTAGGAAAAAGATGCTTCATTAAGATCCTTCATATCAAAATGCGTGGCCAAAAGTGCTTAACCTTATGCCAAGGTCAAGTTATTTGATGTGAGCAAGATATCATTCACATATAAGAATTGATATATGACTTTGCTCCCGCTTGACCTTATAGTATAAGCACCTTTTATCTTTATTCTCCACAAAGCCAAAAGAGGTAATAACCTCAACCAATTTAAGGTACTACTGTCAGGAGGCTTGTTTTAAACCATATATAGATTTGCTTAGCTTACAAACCATGTCAGTTTTATCTCAATCCTGAAATTCTTTAGGTTGCTTCATACAGACTTCTTTACAAAGCTCTCTATTCAGGAAAGTAGTTTTGACATCCATTTGATGTAGCTTCATATCATAATGAGCTATTATTGCTATAATCACTCGAAATGCATCTTTAGATGATACAGGAGAGAAGGTAACATTAAAGTCTATCTCTTCTCTTTAAGTCAACCATCTGGCAATCAATCGAGCTTTAAATTGCTCAACTTTACCTTAAGAGTCCTTTTTGGTCTTAAAAATCCATTTACAACCGACAAATTTGCAATTCTGAGGTAAATCAACAAGCTATCATACCTTATTATGCTCTATGGATTGCATTTCTTCCTTTATAGCATCCCACCACAAATTTACATGGGGTCTATAAACAACTTATAAAAAAGTAACTGAATGTACAACATGCCATATATCATAGTCTTGTTAACCCAAATATACTATTTAATCTGATGAAATATCAGGTCTCCTTACTGTAGTGGATCTTCTTAACTAAATTGGTTCTTGTACCTTAGGAACCCCAATTTGTATAACTATAGGTCCCTATTCTTGTATTGATATGGTACTTAAACCTAGATTCATCAGGTTTTACTATATGAGTGATGGATACAAAATGACTGTAGTGTCTACCCTGCTCTCATCTGAAGGGCGAGAAGGACCACCTCATCATATACATCATACTCCAGAAACTTGGCTATTTGTGATTCCACTATTCTAGCCCCTCCTTTTCTATAGTACAATCTGTATGTCTTAGATTGGTTAGGATATCTTAAAAAATAGCAAAGAGTGGAATGAGTATGCAATTTATCTTTATAAGGATTATATAAGTTTACCTTAGCAGGGTAATGCCACACACAAATACGAGTGAAGCTAGGCTTCTAATCCTTCCAAATCTCAAAAAGCGTCTTCACGACAGATTTACTTGGGACTCTATTGAGAATATATAAGGCATTCTTTGTGGCTTCACCCCAGAGGTAGTAAGGTAAGTACTATTTTATATTGACCTCATCATGTCATTTAAGGTGCAATTATACCTTTTTACCATACCATTTTATTCAGGACTACCTGGAATGGTGAACTAAATGATTTTCCATATGATTTAACATATTTGGCAAACAGATCCTTTCCTTGTCTTAAAACTCCATGTTTTCCATAATATTCACCCCTATAGTCTGACATGATAATCTTAATAGACCTTTATAATTGGTTCTCAACTTCAGCCTTAAAGATCTTGAATTTGTCAAGAACTTGACTCTTCCTTAAGCAAGAACACATATCCATAATGGGAATAGTAAAAAATAAATGTAAGTCAATGTCTAGAATTGCATAAGGTAAGTTTATAAGGTCCGTATACATTTGTATGTATGAGGTCCAGCAAGCTAGAAGCACGAGTTGACACCTTTTTCTTTATTTTAGTCAACTTACCCCTATAGTAGTCAACACATGTTTCTAGATCATCAAAATCTAGAGTTGAAAGAATATTTTCCTTAATCAATCTCTTAACCCTATCTCTGGAAATATGACCCTACTTTTTATGCCCATCATATATGACATCCTTTATTAAGGCTCTCTTTTTCATCAACTATTTGGCAAGATGTGAAGAAGCATATATCTCATTCGGGGTATGACACATTTTATACAAACCATATGATAAGAAGGCAATACTAATATGTTTTGCATTAAATGAAAACTATACAACAAAAGCATTAATAACAAAACTATAACCTTCTTTGTCCAAAATCGATACAGGGATCAAATTTTGTCTAAAAGATGATATATAAAATGTGTAATGTAAAACCAAAACACCCTTTATCAAGGTTCAAACACACATCTCCTAAAGATATAACATTCATTTCTTCATTATTGGACGTCATTAATCTTTCCTCCTCTTTATTTGAATTTCTCCTAGATATAAACCCATGCATTGTGGAGCCAACATGATTAGAAGCTCTACTATCAAGCCACCAAAAACTTGATGTGGCTATAGCAAGATTAGACTAATAGATTATACAAGCTAAGGAGTTGCTTGACGGTTCTTGCCTTTCCTTCTAGGTCTTATACCTCTGGCAATCCTTTTTTTTTTTATGTCTATAGGACCTTGACCAGTACTAGATTGACCAACACCAATATGTGGATAAAATTTAGACCTTTTACCTTTGAATTTAGCGGGCTTCACCATTGTCTTTCTTTGGTTGCTATGAGGACTATAAGAGGTGCATTCTTGAGTGTATCTTCCTCAGCAATGCATAAGGTAATTAGAGCATTTATGTGCCAAGACTCATCCAAGGAGTTGTATGTTGTCACCAGAACACCAAACTTTGAAGGAATAGAATTCAGAGCGTGATGTACAACACATGTCTTATGATAACATCCAGTGCCTTTAGCTTATTTTATAGGTGGACCATCCTGATAATGTATTCCCTCACTCCTCCTGTTCCTATATATCTCATGGAGAACAATTTCTTTATCAAGGTACTTATCTTTACATTATAAGAGACCATGTATCTCTGGGAGACATTATTCAAGAAATCCCGAGCTATGGTGGTCTCCAAAAGTTCACTAAGCAAATGCCCAGAATGGATCTCTTAATGGTCAGATAACACATCCTATTGACCAGTCCTAAGCTATATATACTACTCTATTAGCCTCTAAAATGATAGATGTAGATTAAGTTGGCTTATCCGTAATCATGGCCATATTATTATCTATCATCTCTAATGTAAACTCTACATCTTGTTTCCATTTCTTAAAATTGAAACCAATCAAGGTTTCAATTGTGACACTTTTGTTGTTTATAGAAAATATGACTGCAAAATTGACAATGTAATGGTCAACACAAATATAGGATAACAGTGATAATCAAGACCAAAAATAGTGTCTATATCGAGAATCTTATCACACAAATCATGAAACACCTATAGGCTGAATACATAATACATGCAGATTAGGCCTCCACATAAAAGTGATTAGAGTATATACTACTGACTCTTATGACGCTACCACATATAGGTGAATAGATTACTCAAGCAATGACTTCCTCCATCTAATGCTTTTATGCACATCTCAAATTCTAACAAAAGGTTAACACCTATGGGAAGAATAACCAAGCAGAAAACCAAAGACATCCCAAACTTACAAGAAAAATAATCCAAATTCTAACTTGAAAGGCCACTGTGGTAACTACATTCTCATTAGTATCCAAACAGATCCATAAACACAAGGCTTACAACTGTATATTATCCTCACATTCTTTATAAGTATATAGTATATGACAATGTACTATCAATAAATGCAAAATTTGTATGCACATTCTCATTATCACATATCAGTACTTTTACTCACTGAGTTTGATAATTAATCAAAAGAACAATCTCAATCAAAGTGCCTATCATGTGATACTAAACAATAACCGTACCATATAAGATACCAAAACCTCATGTAACTCTCACATTTGAAGTTTAAAGCATGAAAATTCACTCAAAATGGCTTTAATATCCTTTAATTAATTTTTCTGAAGTTAAACCTTATTACCATTGTAATAAATCTAGAAAATTAAAAAACTCACTTTATGAATTAACCAAACTTGAAAAACTGACCCAAAACGACTCGGGGCATCATTTTCTGAATTTTGAAAATTTTGAATTTTTTAAAGTAATGTAGTCGATGTCAGCATTATTGTAGCAATGTTAGCTTGACTAAATAGAGACGTACATGCGCGTGAAGTGAATGGCTCGTGCACTGCACTTGTTGAGCCTAACACACCTCTGGATTGATTAGGCATAATTACATCACGTGCCCACACGCATCCACACCCCTCGTACCTATCTGGAGCGTTTTACGCATACACAAACGCGCCCACCACCTATAATGCTTGTGTTACAAGTGCTTGACACATGCCCTCACTTGAGTGCCCCACACGGTGGACATGTTGGACCCCAAAATTTTCTTTCAATATTTGTCAATTTATGTGTTTAAATTTTTTAATTTAGTCCATTAAATTAGCAAGTATGACTAGAAATTAGAAATCAGAAATTAGAATGAAGTGTTAGAATTAAGTTAGCTTAAGTAGTTAGTGGGCTTATGTTAAAAGAAAGAAGGGTAAATATGGAAAGCCTACTTTAATGAGGGTCAAAATAGGAACAAAGACAAAACAAAAGGGGTTGGAATTAGAAGAATAAGAAAGAACATAAGAAGAAAACGTGAGAAGACTAGAAGAAAACGTGAAAAGAAAAGAAGAGAGGAGAAAAACATAGAGAAGAAAGAAAGAAGAGAAGAGAGTCGTGAGAGAAGCTAAGGAAGAAGAAGAAAACGTGGAAAGAGAAAGAATCAAGCTTGTCTAAGGTAAGGTCATGTTTTTCTTCTTGCTTTGTTAGAGAAAGAGTTAGAAAGAGAAAGACTTTTGTGTAGAGAATGGGTGTTGTATTGGAAGAAGATGATTTTAGGGGTTCTAATCTAGGTGTTGGTCTTTTTAACTTATATAGACCATGGGTAAGTTAGTGGTAAGCTCAATTTAGTAATTATTTCATTTTTGTAAGTTTGAAGCTTTATAAATTTTTTAGAAAGTGGATTGAATGGAAAAATTGATTTATTTAGGAAATCAAGGGAACCCAATCTAAGAGAAAGAGGAAAGACAAGCTTGACTTGGATTTTGCAAGCTAACTAGGTGGGTAATTTATTTATAGCTATTGTGTGATTATGCAAAATCTTGCTTATGTGTGTGAGTGTTGATTGCTTCAAATTAAATTGTTGTGATTTGATGGAAAATGCTTGATGCATTGTGATTATGTTATACCGTAAAAGAGGTTATAACATGTTGACTTAAATGAAAAGAAGGAAAAAGCATGAAAGTATAAGCATATGATAAAATGAGTATGTGCTTTTGTTTGGGCAAGAGAGGAACCATTTCGTTCGGCACGTGCACGTAGACAAGAGCCTTCTCTCGGGTGCCCGCTTATGTCATATGAGCTCCGAAAATGGACTTATTTTGTTCATGGTAAAAACTTCTGTTTCTGCATTTCTTACCCATAGGACCCCTCGAGCCATTTGGTTGTGCATGACATCTTTGAATTGTTAAGTATGATGCATTTGAATGATTTGCTTAATGGATAAAGTCTATGTTATGTGTTATGTATTAACTGCTTAATTATGAGTTTTGAGCTAAATTGGTGAATGATTGAATTTCTAGATATATAAATACATATGCTTGAATATGTGATAATTTCTGATGGTTATAAATATATTAGCCACTAAGCGTCGTAGCTCAATCCAATATTTTTACACTTCTTAAGTGCAAAACGAGAGGGTTAGCAATCCTTGCAAGGCATCGGAAACTTCAAGATAGTTAGAGACTTTTGTAACTAAGTTAGTTCAATCATTGTTGTTTAGCTTTATAAGAATATCAAACATTGAGCATTCAATGTATTTTGTACCTTGTGTTAAGTCATTGATGTAATGTTGATATGTAATTAAAGCTATGTATGAACTTCATTTTGATTTAGAAATGAATGAGGAATTGAATAAGTTTTCAATGTGCATGTGCTTATTTATCTTGTAGTTGTACATTTCCTATTTCAAGTCTTTCATAGGTGTAGAAATTGTGTTTTGACTTCAGGAAAAAAAACTGGATTAATCTGGGTGAAATTAGGCAAAGTTGTCTTCTTAGAAATTGTAGATTATCTTTCTAGCTTTTCAATGCTATATAGTATGAAATAATTAGGTATAGAAGTTGAGAGATATGATTATTAGAAGATTGTGACGCTGCATAAGATGGACTTTCGGAATAGATGGCTTATTTTGAAATTTTAACCATTATAGAGGCAAAAATTGTTCTTAAGTCTTCATGAAAATTGTAGGTGTAGAAGTCCTCTTCGAAACGGTCTTTAAATGACCTTAATCTAATATTTTTAGTGAAAGTTATGCCCATTTTGCTAGTATAGGTCGGTGCCGGTGCCTGACCCCTTGGCCTTCCTGGAGGAATAGCCTTCCTTGCAGTCCCAGAGCTGCCTACCTCAATAACTGGCCTGGTTCCCATTGTTTCTGCACACCTGGGGGCTTGAAATTGCTACCCCTCCTGTTTCGGCACCTGCGAACAATCCCTGAACTTATGCCCCTTCTCTCCACATCTGAAACAGACTTCAAGTAACTTGAGACACTCTCCCTGGTGAACCAGCTATTCCCACACTGGTCACATAGGGGGTTGGTGAACCAGCTCTTTCCTGCTCTTCCAGTGCCTCCCACATTAGAGGCTTGCCCTGATACTGCCCTCGCCTGCTTGTCCCTGGTAACGCCACTGCTACCCACTTCACTCTGGCTGTGAAAGCTCCTTGTGCTCCTCTCAGGCATTGGAGCACTAGTTCCTTTCTTGAAAGTCTGCTCCCTGTTCTTCCTCTTCTTGCTCACCTCCTGCTTGATCTTCTCCAGCTTTTCAGCCTGGAGTGCCACATCCACCAATTGCTGGTAGTCATAGAAATTGTGGATCAAGACTTTCTCCCTGATCCCCAAGTGAAGACCTTTTTCAAATTTACGACACTTGTCTTCTTCTGTTGCCACAATGTTAGCTGCATAATGAGAAAGCTGTGTGAACTTCAGCTCATACTCGCTCACACTCATGTCCCTCTGAGTGAGGTTTAGAAATTCCCTAGCCTTCTCTTGCACATAGACTCTGGAGAGATACTTCTTTCTGAACACTTCCCCAAAGTCTCTCCATGTCAGCACCGATGGAACAACCTGACTGTGAGGCACTGATTCCCACCAATGCAGTGCGTCACCCTGTAACAAACTGACTGCATAGTCTAGTTTCTCCTCATCTGCGCATCTCATCTGAACTAGAACCCTCTCGGTCCTCTTCAATCAAGCTTCAGCCTCTTTTGGATTCGTCGTCCCACTGAAATCCACAGCCCCAAACTTAGGGAGCTTATCATACTGCCCACTCCTGTTTACAGGAGCTTGCATCGGAATCTGAGATCTCTGACCCATGACATATGTAAACGCCTGAGCAAAAGCTTGAAAGAAACTCGGGTCCATGGGATTCATCTAAGGCATAGGAGGAGGCGGAGGAGGCACTTCTTGTTGCAAGCTAGATGGCTCAGAAATCGGAGCAGAATGTGTTCCAGCATCCTGTGAAATATGGGATTCATCCGTACTCCCTTGACGAGAATGAGATCGAGTCATAGCTCCTCGAGTTCTCTTTCGCGGTGGCATGTTCACTCCTTCAATGTAAAACCATTGAAAATCTTTAGTTCAAGTAAGACAATTTTCAAAGCATGTAAAACAGTTTCAAATCATGTAAACCAATGCAAGTGATTCATTGAAAGCGATGCCATGCAACCCTGGACCTAAACCTAGTCGCTCTTATACCACAACATGTTGGATACCGTTTCCGGAGCCCAACATCGGACATGAGAGCGTGGTGGAGGGTGCGTGAGGTGGAACATGTAAATTAATCGAATAAAGAAAAGACCCTCGGAAGTTCAATGGGCCCTCAGTGAACAAACTCGAAACTTGCTTTCATTTGATTAAAACCAATACATCCATAATTCATTATCCAAAAGATGAGTTTTACAAAGCTTTACT
>JANIHY010000001.1:4395614-4411204 GCA_027479065.1 Erythroxylum brevipes
TTTAACCACATTAAACTATAATTATCCATAATTCTTCTCAATTAAACCTTAATCATCCCAATAATATTCCCAATTGACTTAAACTAAGACAAAAATCCCAATTCATGATTAATCATATCATAAAATAAATTCGGGGCCCAACAAATTGGGTCATACTCTCTTCTAGAAAAGTATTCCTTTATGTCTTATAAACCCATTTGCACCAAAATCACTCAACTTGGTTCAATAAACAGGAAGATATACCTCAAATAGTTTTGGACTGCTCTTGTCCAAAATGATGTACTATACACAATTTCCATTTGAACTTTAAACATCTTAGAGACTGAATTAGATTCTAAGTTCTTCAAACCATTTGTATCTCCATGTCTCTAGTTTATCACAAATAAAAAATCATCTTATTTGGAGCTCTATAGATTAACATATCATTAAAATACTAAAGTATGTTCAGTAGAATAACAACAGTTCATACTATTTAACAAAAAACTCACTATACCCGTTCAACCTTTTTCACTCAATATTTCTCAATTTGATTTAGAGGGCTAGGATTTTTGTTAAGGATGTATAGAAAGGTATTACGAGTCTAAGGGTTCAAGAATCAAGTCATTTGGAGGTCTAGTGAAGAAGTTATGGTCAAAAGAATCTCACACGTTTATGTTTTTACTCATATTGTACCTGCCTTGGCGCAATCACTATAACTCTCACTACAAGTGTTAGATTGACTTTGTTTTTCATTGGTTTGAAAGAAAACTTCAAGATCTACAACTTTCATGAAGACTAAAAAACAAGATTCTACCTCTAAGGACCATAAATAGGACAGAATAGATGGTATAAACTAAGATGGTCAAACTAAGACGCAAAAAGTCAAACTAAGACGATGCTGACGTCATACTAAGACAAAGCAAACTAAGACGATGCTGACGTCATACTAAGATGAAGCAAATTGAGATGAAACTGATGTCATACTAAGATGATGCTGACGTCATACTAAGATGAAGCAAACTAAGACAATGCTAACATCATACTAAGACGATGCTGACGTTATACAAAGACGAAACAAACTGAGACGAAGTTGATGTCATACTAAGACGAAGCAAACTGAGACAAATTGTTGGGACCCGAAAGAATCAAAACATAAAGTGAAAGAATCGAAAACGAATCGAAACACAACGAATCAAACAAATCTTACGAAGGAAATCTAACGCGAACAACCAAAAGCGAAATCAGAATCTGAAACAAAAACAAAAGAACGGAAGCAAAGCGAAACGAACAGTTCAAAACAAACAAACGGATCATTAGATGAAAACAAAGTCCAAAGAGAATCGAATACGAATGGTTCGCCAAAGAGGTGGAAACGAAAGAACGGATCTCAACCCAAAACTAGGCCAAATCAGAAACAAAACACAAATGAAAGAATCCGAAGCGGAAACATAAGGTGAAAACATATCGGAAACGAATCGAATACGAAAAACGAACGAAATCAAATTCGAAAGAACGGAACATAAGAAGAAAGTCAAAGTATGCAAACGGAGCAACTGTGCTGAACAAATATCCAACATCCGAGAACTCAAACTTTTTAAACAAAACAAAAGGGGGTCGCGCGTTGGAAACCTTAAGACATCTAATCAAAAACAATCAAATCCGGTATAATTTTTTTTCTCTTTCTTTCATATGCATTCAATCTATTACAAAGTGATACATTTTTTCAATTTGGAATTTATCAATTCCATAAACTCAATCCAAAGCTCAAAATCATAATACTCGTCTTATACAAAAATATACAAATCCTATAATTCATCTGTCAAACATCTTATTATTCTTACTTTTCTTTTGCCATAAAAACAATCACATATATCCATATACAATCATAATTTATATATCATAAGCATACCATATCATTCACATACATCACTCACTATGCTAGTTCATATACAAATCCATACTTCAATAGCCAACAAAAGTGACACTTTCAAGCCACGGTACAAAACCAATTACCAAAATCCAAATTATACATATTACAAAAACATGCAAAAGTCGAATTGATGTCATAATCGTCTTTCATCCGTTCTCCTGCTCGAATACCTAGAGATGAGGATGAAAGGGAGTGAGCTGATAGCTCGTGGATAACATGTTTATAAATCAAAAAATAAGCAAAAATTATTTTTCAAGCAATTTGCCATTTATAAACGCTTCATATTCGAAAAGTTACCAAAACTCATTTTCAAACTTTTCAAATCAATCATAAACAGTTTCCAAAACTTTCATGGTTGAAAACCCCACTTTCTCATTTCTCGAAAATCTCAAATTTTCTTTTCATAAATCATGAACAATTTCAAAGACATGAATGCATCACATATAAATGCATCACATTATAAACAAATAAAAAATCACATAACACTTCAGGATGGTTCGGTTCGGTCCAAAACGGAACGTACTGCACATTCCTACATAGCGGTCCTATGCAGCCATGAACAGAATGTACTATACTTTCCCGCATAGCGGTCCAGTGTAGTCGTGAACTTATGGAAGTCCGAAATCGGAGCTCCAGTGCCACTAGCGGGCAGGCGAGCGAAGCCTTTAAAAAGAGACAGTGCACTGACTCGACTTATGGGACCTAATCAAACCCACATAACACATAATTCATACTTAAAAATCGGATAGCCCGAAGGCACATTTCCAAAGCTTAGTTTTTCATATTTTCATATTGAGACGATCTAGACACATTGACATTCACAAATTTCATAAATTCATATAGTAATTCAAATGCAATATCAATTCATCAATCAATCTCATAACAATCAAATTCATATTCAATTTCTCAATCATACACAAACAAGGAATGCAAAAATCATAGCAATTGCTTAAAATCATAATTTATCACTTCATTCATAAGTAATGAATTTCAGAAACTTTTCTTCATTTCTCAAACCATTTAAATCTTGTAACCATTTTCCAAAAACATTTGGAAACAAATATAATTCAATACTTCCTTTCTTTATTTTTCGAAAACATAAGCAATAATTTTGTAAAACATTTCACTTTTTGAATTTTTGAAAAATCATAATTAACTTATAATTCAAAAAATAAACATATCACCCACCTCAATTCCATGCTTGAAACTTGTCCAATGCTTCAATTTCTCCTAAGCCTTTCCTTAATTTTCCCTAATTCATAACATAAACCCTAATGAATTAAACATCCAAAATTAAACTTCACATAAGGCTTAATCACCAAAATTGACTTGAAAATCACAAACCCATACCAATCTTAAGCCAAATAAACCAAATTCTCATCAAAATTTAACAAGGTAAAAATTTCTCTTACCTTCTTCCTTCTTTATTTTTGGAAATTCAAAGCTCCATATGTAGCTTTCATCCTCTTCCACATTTTTTCTCTTGAATCCTCTTACAATTGTGCTTGAAAGCTAGGAGAAATCGAAACCCTAATCCCCTTTTTCTTTTTTCCTCTATCTCCACCGAAGCTCCTTCTTCCTCTCTTCTTATTTCTCTCCTTCTTTTCTTCTTTTCCTTGTAATTTTTCGTGTCTTTCATCTCTTAAAAATGACAGCCCTCTTTCTTATTCTTTTAATGAATGACAAATGACCATAATGCCCTCACATGTAAGTCTTATAACTTAACTCTTTAAGTAATCTTCCAAAATTGCCCTTGAACTTTATTTTCATTCATGCTTACTTTAGGACAATTTTCTAACCATCAAAATTAAGAAATTTGCTAAAACTTCCTTCTATAGATTTGTTCCTTATTGTTTCAATTTCATAATTCCACCAAAATCATTTAATTTGGTGCACTATGCCAAAAGTTATGCTCTAAACATTTCGGACTATCATTATGCTAAAACATTTTCCAGCAATTTACTTCCATCCGAAAATTGACATTCTTAAAGACTAAATTGAAACTCAATTCCTTCTGAACATTTGTATCCCCATTTCTCTAGTTTAATCCAAATCAAGAATCACCTCATTTGGATGACTAGAGCAAAAGTTATGGCTAAAATACTTTCAGATTTTTCTAATCCAAGACTGCACACTAAAACCGACTTCCATTCAGAAATTGGAAGTCTTAGAGGCTAAATTAAAATTCAATTCTTTCATATGACTCGTATCCCCATGTCTCTATTTTATTTTTCAACAAGAATTCATTCAATCGGATCTCTAAAGATCAAGATATCGCCAAAATACTGAACCATGTTAAGAAAATTTTCCAACTCACTTTGACTAAATCAATAATCCTCAATTTAATCTCACAAATCCACAATTGTTTATGGACGGATAGAGGGATGTCTTAGGAATCTAACGCTTTAAAAATCAGGTCGATCGGAGGTCGGACGAAAAAGTTATGACTAAAAGAATAGAGAGAGATCGGATCAAGAAAAATTCCAAATCGGAGCTCGCACTGGTGAGCGGGCGAGGTGCTCGTGACCAGGGGAGGACGAGTGGGCGGGGGCGAGGCCGAGCGACCGAGCGGGAGCGACCGAGAGGGTCGCTCGCCAGGACGACCCTCCAACTTCTAAAATTCATAACATGCGACTCTGAACTCCAAATTTTACAAACTTGGTATCAATGGAAAGATATACGAAAGCTCTACAATTTTCATGAAGAACTTAAAAACAAATCCATCTTTAAAGGGGTCAAAATCCCAGTCAAAGATACTACCCCTACTTGTTATCCCAAAACAGTCACTCAACTTCTAAAATTTCTATTTTTCAACTTCAAGGTCAAAAAATGTCATATTTTATATCCATGAAAAGATCAGAAAATCACCTACAAGTTCCATGAAGGAAAGAAAAAACAATTTGGCCCTTAAGGGAATCAAAAAGCCACTCAAAGTTTCTGTTAACTAATGATCATGCCAAACAGTAATAGAAACTTTTTAAAAAAATCATAACTTCCTATTCCAAGATCAAAAAATTCCATACTTTACATCAAAGTCAAGGAAGAGGGTTGAATATGTGACTTTGAAACAGTCAAAGATATTATTAGAGATATTATTGAGATAACCATAAAATAAATTAGATTTTATTTTATGCTGATTTAGATTAGATATTATCTGATTTTTGAATTTTAGTTAGAAAAAGACCGTATAAATAAACAAGTTTCTATTCAATAAAAATTGAGAAATTCTTCCTCACATCAAAAAAACCAACAAAAACACAAGAAAGAAGAAAAGCTTACAAGAATGGCTGCCGTATTCTGTATGAAAAACTTAATTTGTAATTTTAGCCCACTTATCTTCGTCGCACACGAAAGTCGAAAGTCAAGTACGAAGGTTAACAGTCTGTAATCTTCAAAAAACTACAGGGCAATAATTAATAATTATGATTTTTGTTATCGATGGAAAAGCCAAAGGTGTTGTTTGTGAACTAATATTATCTGCTACTTTAATTTTAATGGAAAAGTGCACAAAGATCGATTTTGAGGGAGAAAGGTTAAAGGGAAGAAGACTGTTATTGAGCTCTCCGTGGATCTCGATCTTGTAGATTGTACAGTGCAAGGTACTAGATAGAGCAAGAGTTGTCTGTGGGGTTCCTGATAATTATTTCATGTGAAAGTAAAGGAACAAAGCCATCAAATCCTGCTGAGAAAAATAACACGCAATTCTTTGGATTTTTATCACCCTGTTCGACGCAAAATACCTTCCAGCAATCATCATGTCCTCTACCTCCGTCCTCTCATTATTACTACCTCACTTTCATCATCATAATCATCGTCCCAACTCCATCTTTCAGCAGTCACCAACCCCACCTGAGCCAACATCATCAATCTAACCTCATAAGAACTAGAGAAAGAAAGGAGGAGGCGTTCAGGAGTTAAAGTTGAAGATGGGCTCAGTCAAGAAGAGAAAACTCTATTGTTATTTTCTTCAACTGCCTTGTACCTTGGTGTGAGAAAGGGGTTCTGCTGCTTCTTGGAACGAATTTACATCTCAGTTTCTTCTCCTCTCTCTTCTGGGAATCGAAGCATCATGGTCCGACTGTTTACTAGATCAAGTATACCTATGAATAAGTAAAGTTTGCAAGCTTTCACCTCTATGGGTTTCCTAATTTTGAATTCTTATCATGCCTGCTTTGTCTAAACATGACATGAAAATGAATTTGCTCGGCTTGTGTGTATGCGTTAGGGAATAAAATGCTGAGCTCCCCACCTCTATATCTTTCTTCTGGATATTACCATTGTACTCTGTTGTCCTGTTGCTTTAAAGGGTTTTGTATTAGTGCAAGTTTCTGAAATCTGCAGTTGATATAAAGATCTCTGATCTATATTTCCATATGTACCGATGGAAATAACACTTATTCACATTCCTGAACTCTTGTATCATGTTTTGATATAATTCTATTCTATTCTATTGTATCATATCTTTGTACATACTACGTATACTCCTATGCATGAATATATCAACAATCTTAAACTAAACACTGAAACTAGGACTAGAATCACTAGATGCCTCTTTAAGTTCAACTAATTATTAAGTGTTGATCATCTCTTTTAGTCCATTACAAATACAGTTATTTTAAAATTATTAATATTGGAAAAAAATAATAAGCTCCTAAATACTTACACATTCACACAAACACTCATGCAAACAATGAAAGAAAAGTATTCTTGTAATGGAACCATCCTAAAATTAATGAAAAATATAAAGAGAAAAATACTTTCAATAATATAATAATATTTGCATAACGAAAAGTTGACCAATATAAATTTATTTTAGTATAATTTTCTTTAAGTAACTTCTAATGATTTAAGGTTATATTAATTGGAATGTAGACACAAATTTGTAATGACTCTTAAAGCATCTGAATTAATCGAGATTTGACCATTAAATTACTCCGTCAAAGTTACTTCATGATTCCAAACGTTAAGTTTATTTATAACACTCCTTATAAACTATATTTTTTATAATTTCAAACATTATCTATAATTTTTTGAAATCATCATACTTTAGGAATTGAGTGAAAATATAAGCAATTCGATCAAGAAACTTCATAAATTTGTTGTTAATTTCCTTCTTAACAATGTATTATGGAATAAAATAAAATTTTATATCAATATGCTTACTTCTAACATGGAACATTAGATTTTTAACTAAATCTGGAGCAGATTTATAGTCCATCATGATTTTTGTTACTTCCAGTTTCTCTAAATGAACCTCTCCCAACAACCTTCTTAATCAAATTGTGTGTCAAGTATAAGAGTTTGCATTATATCTAAAAAAGATAAAACCACTATTAGTTTTTCTATCATTAAGATCTTTGAAAAAATAACTATAACAAAATCTATTAAATTAAAGTTTTTGGAAGAAGAGTTGTAATTTTAAGTTACTAAAAAATTCTTTTAGTTATCTTCAAGTGAACTTTAGAAGGCATCTACAAGATCGATTAATAATTCCAACTACAGGTAAGATATATGGCATTGTATAAGTCAAGTACCTCAAGCTTCTTGAAATATTTTTAGGCAAAGTTGGATCTACACTCCTTGTCTATCAAACATTTTTTAAGACTTCATATAAGTGTTAATCGACTTAATATCTAACATCTTAAATTTCTTAATAAACATCTCCTCTTTATGACCTTCTTGAGTGATAAAAATTCAATCTTTTATTTGTTTCACCTTGATCCCTAATTAGTAAGACATTAAACCGATGTCACTCATCTTAAACTCATGGGTTATTGATAAGTGTGAAATGCATTGTATTTTAGGGTATAGTTTGGTATTATTTATCTATTTATTCGATTATTTAGTATGTATTTTTAGTAGAATTGTGTTAGTTTGTGAATTATTTTTGTTTAAGTATTTTATGGGTTAGTACAAGCATTTAAGCTTAATTATTATGTCTTTAAGATACCTTGATGTGTTTGTTAGTGTTACAGGTTCGACAGCGAGGAATGGTGAAGTTTCGGAGAGACTTGAACTGAAACAACATCTCACAATCGTAGCCTATCTGTCATGATCGTGACAAAAGCATAAGACTTGGCCCATGATTATGGTCTGCCTACCACGATCATGACAAAAAGCACACAAGTGGCTCACAATCATGGCCTGCATCGAGAAGATGCCTATATACATAGATAAGTTGAGTTTTGAAGAATTTTTTAGACCTTTCAACCCAAAAAAGCCTAATGCTACGTAGAACACATTAAGTATATAAATAATGAGAAAAATAGAGGAAAAGTTTCTTGCATTAACCACCATCACGAAACCCTAAAGAGAGTTCATCAAAAGATTGAGAAAGAGATGAAGGAAGAGAGACATGGAGAAGAAGTCTACACAAAGTACTTCTCGGAATAGGAGGTTTGCTGTCATTGCTGTCTCCATCATCCATTCAGATCTACGTTCCAGCGTATTTCCATTTTTATTTATGTATAGAATTGGAAGAGCTATTATGATAGGATTTATGAATGTTGAGGATTGTCTAAACTCACCTTCAGGTTATTTTTATCTTTGATTCAATAACAATTTGATTGTTTATGAGAATTGAATTCATTGTGATTGATTTATGCATTTTTATAAATCAGTAATAGACTAAGAGGGGGATCCAATAAAAAATAATTAAATTGGGTTAACGAGAGTTAGGTAATTTAATAAGAACGAGAAATCAATCAAATTGATAATTGCATGATGAGAGCTCTCACATAGTTTTCGACAGTCTAGTGGAAAACTTCAGATCTAATTAAGGTTTGGATAAATTGTGAATTGAGAAAGTGCAAATTTTCATAATCTGATTAGGGTTTATAATTTAGGGCTTTTGGTTATAACTCGAGAGAGTAACCAACCCTAGGATAATCCATGATAATCCAACATTTCATAATTAATTAGGTTAGTATTGAAGATAGGTAAAAATTTCCCCTTTCTCTTAATTGGTAGTTCCTTAGGTTGATTCTTAGTGTGTGCATTACAATTTGGTGATTTGTTAATATTTCATGATTTATTCTTAAGTTGAATTGGTTGATTGAATTTGATTAAATGAATTATGTTATTGTTTTAGCTCAGTTATAGTTGAATTTCCACAATTTGTTTCGATTTTAGAGTTTAGGATTGGATTAACCCTCCTCGTGGGATCGACACCTTAGATACTATGCGAACGACCCGTACGCTTGTGGAATATCAAGGTTAAAATATTAAAACTACATATATCAAAAAACTGCGATCAAGTTTTTGGCATCGTTGCCAGGCAGGCAATTAGTTTAGTTCTATAGTTTAAAGCATTTAGTTTAGTTTTTAAATTTTTATTTTCATTTTTTTAATTTATGAAATCATTTTCTTATATGAACATAAGAGTCACAAGAAGTTCGAGTCACGCAGTTAAAAAATTAGATTTAGACATCATTCGATTAGAACAAACCATTAGGAAAGCTTGACATAATGAAGAAGAAATCATAGAGACAACAATAACCGAGGAATTTCAGCCGGATTTGGACCACAAAGCAAACCAAAGATGACAACAGAGGATCCTTATAGACTTTATGAGACTAGGGTTCAATGCGGATAATCAAGGAGTAGCTAGACCACCAATATAAGCTGCATCATTTGAAATTAAACTAGCTCTCTTAAACATGTTTTAACATCACGTGCAATTTTATAGACTAGTAAACGAAGACTCCAGCATGCATATAGTGAACTTCTTAGAAATGTGTGATACCTTTAGGTAATGTCAGAAGATGCAGTTAGAATTAGGCTCTTTCCTTTTATTCTTAAAGATAGAGCAAAGGCTTGGTATCACTCAATTAACCCAACCAATGCTACCATTTGGGATCAGTTAGTCTGTATCTTTTTAGATAAATATTGTCCCCTGAGTAAGACTACTAAAATCATCAAAAAATCACTAACTTCTAATAAGGTGATAGGGAATTGATCTACGAAGTGTGGGAACAATAAAAGGATTTGCAACGGAGATGCCCACATCATAACTTACCTAAGGAATTTGTGTTGCAAACATTCTATAATGGAGTTACCCCGTATATGAAAGGCACAATTAATGCAGCTTAAGGAGTATCATTGATGAGGCAGTAGAATTAATAGAGGAGATGGCGAGTAATAGTTGTTTATGAACGAATGAGCAGAGTAGATAAACTACTACATTATGTGAACAAAAAGGAATTGTGGTTGTTGATCAAATGACAAAAATGCAAGCGAGGATTGATAACTTGACTCCACAGCTCAACAATATGAAGGCTTTGTTCTCAACTCCGGTAAAGGTCCTACAACTTAAGTGTGAACTCTTTAGATAATTAATCCATGACACAATACAATATTTCTTAATAAAGTAAGGTGATCTAGAGCAAGTGAATTACATGGGAACCTAATATGGACTAGGAGGGGGAACAACTCACACTCTAACACTTACAACCCTGGGTGGAAGAATCACCCTAACTTTTCTTGGACAAATAATGTGGGAGGATAGTTTAGACTTCAAGGACAATTAGGCTTCCAACAAGATAAACCAAGCTCAATGGAATCTAAGTTGGATAAGATTTTAGATAAGATTGTAGACATGCAGGATGCACATAGGAGGCTATATAATCTGGAAGTCTAAGTAGGTCAACTAGCTAAAGCAATATCTACTCGGAATGCAAGAATCCTTCTAAAAAATACCGAATTTGACTTAAAGAAAAGGATTATAGCCATCATTCAGTCCCAGAAAAGGAACTTGATCATATAAAGGAGAATGGAGATAAAAGAAAAGTATAAGTAATTGTCAAACTCCTTCCAAGTGAGCTCGAAATTGATCCAGTCAAGGAATCTCAACCCAAATTACCATAATCTATTATAGCGCAGCGAAAATCAATCTCAAATAGGGTAACAAGAAATTCTAGGGAGGTTGACCTAAGCAAGGTTAAGAACATAACGAAACACCTACAAACGAGGCTCGCATTAACAGAATCGGTGAAGAAGAAGGTTAAGGAGAGTGATGTAAAAGGAAACCCCAACATAGCACAGATAAAGAGGATCCAAAGGAATTTTACATTCCTTGTATTCTAAATGGAGTCAACATAGATAAGGAATTCGCGGATTTAGGAGTGAGTATCAATTTGATAACCTATACCTTTAGTCAAAAGTTGGGGTTAGGAGAGTTAGTACCCACAAAGATGTTTGTAAAGACGATCGAAAAAGTAGTCCATCAACCAAAGGGGATTATTAAGGATGTGCAAGTACAAGTTAATAATTTTACTTTTCCCACATACCTCTATATATTGGATATTGGAGAAGAAGTAGAAACCCTTACGGTCCTTGGAAGATGATTCCTGGTGACTGCTCGCTTAATCATTGATGTTGATGGGGGGAACTAACTCTGAGGGTGGGTAAGTAGCAAGTAACCTTTAAAGTGTCAAAGAAAAAGAACAATCCTACTTTATCTCAAACTAATGGTAAGGAACCCAAACCTCGAGGGCAATGGGAAGATATTGCAGATCCTGGGAGTGCCTTGAGAAAGTAGTGATCGCACAGAAGATTGTAAAAGAAGGAGAGCCATAAGGAAGTTGTAATCAATGGCATGATAGCTCATGTGCAAATTGTTAGATTAATGACTGCACTGCCATTGCACCACTTATTTGAACCATCATAGGCAAAAGAAAAGAATCAAGCTATCGATGTTAAAATAAGCACCACCTGGGAGGCAACTTATAATTTTTTTTGATAAATCAGTAATAAGATTAAAAGAATGAAAAAGTTATGTACATTGCTTGAGAGAGTAGAGAAACTCATCTCACCTCTAACATACACTAAAAGAACCTATGCTACTTAATCCCTGAACAATGCACCACAAAAACAAAACATCAAACCCATAATAAAGATACATTGATGATCCTAGGACCGAAACAACAACCCCATGTGACTCAAGATAATCCGAAACAATCAGGAAGTTGATCAATATTCAAACACATCTTTGCCAACAATCTTCGTGTAAACAACAGAGGCGACAATCATTTGAAATGGAGAACCATTTTCAACCATATCAAGCACATCGTTTTATAGCAATAGCTACAGTTCCCAGAGGCCTCAATTTGAGTTGTTGAATTTAAGTAGATACCCTTCAGATCACTTTTCAGCTCTTGATATCAAAGAATGCCTGAACCACTGGTTCCTCAAAGTTAGTTAGTTCAGCAGCCTTAGCATTGTGAATTATCTGCTTCAGCGAAAACATCCTTCAAGACCTACACGCAAGGCAAATCAAGATTCTCCATGGGCTCCGGTTCTTTAACTGTTGCCCAGATCGGCAGTTCAATGTATATGAGCAATCCTGATGCCACCATATTGTGATCCGTGATCTTCTATGTGTGAAAAGGCTACCTCCCAAATCACCTTTTCCCTCAACAGAAACAAGCACTCTATTGCTAAAGAGGGAAGACAGAGTGAGGAAGACTGGAGATGTTCCTTATCCATGGGATGAGCAACAGTGGCTTGCATCCCCACATGTCCATGCTATAACCTGAAAACAAATACTGCAGAAAAAAGTTAGTAAGTAAGAAACCTCTCATACCTAGACCTTCCGTCGGTGTGTACTCTGAGAAGCTCCTGTACTAGGGTGATCACCCTAGCTTTCAAGCCGTCCACCGCTATAGCTTCATTTTGAAAGGTCAGGGAATTCCTTTCTTTCCACAGATAGTAGACTGCAGTTGAAAGGAGAATTGGGAGAACATTGGGGTATAAGGTTTTGATGTGTGGTTGAGAGGTTAACCAAGAAGGGATTGTATGCAGATTGAGGTGAGGTGGGAGATTGACAAGGAAGAAGGAGAGGCAGTAGGTCCACACAGCATTGGAGAAAGGATAGTCAAAGAAGAGATGAGCTACTGTTTCCTCGACATTGAGACATAAGGTGCAATGGTTAGGAATATGGAGAAAAGGTAGTCGATCTCTTATTGACAATTTGCCAAAAAAAGCCAACCAAGGGATGAAAGAACATCTAGGGCTATTCTTTTTGAACCAAACCAGGGTATGCCAAGGGATGATAGGTTGGGAGGGTCTTAAACAGGAATAAGCTGAAGAGTTAGAATATTCATGTTGGTGCCCAGACCCTGCTAACCACTCCAAACTATCTTGTTGTGTCCTAACTGGTTGGTATTGGAGTGGTTCCAAAAAGTCCAAAGTATCACCTGTAACCTCATGTCGGCTCCACCGATTATGTCTGATCACCTCTGATACCGTGGCTGTCAATTTAAGGTGAGAACCATTTATGGCTTGAGTAGTAGAGAAATACTGGAGAATACCTCTCGGGTGCCAAGGATCCTGTCAAAAGGAAGTAGAAGCTCCATTGCCTATCCTAATTCTGAAATGGTTTCTAATTTGTCCCTCACAGCTAAAATTTTTCCGCCAGCTCCAGGAACTATTGCTGTTAGGGTGGATACTTCAAAAATTTCCCCTCCTAAGGATTATAGAGTGTACCCACTTAACCCAAAGAGCTTCAGGGTCATGAAATAAAATCCAAATCCTATTGCCAAGTAGCACAGTATTCCATGTAGGTAAGTGTTTAATCCCAAGACCTCCTTCCTTTTTGGACCTACAAATGTTAGACAATTTGACTTTAGCATTGGAATGAGAGGAACCCTGCCCAGACCAAAGAAAGTTCCTAAGTTTGGCTTCTATCTCCTTAAGGATGGAAGATGGTAGAATGAACATGGACGACCAATAAATGTGAAAGGTGGAGAGAACTGAGATGATCAGCTGAAGCCTACCAGCATAAGAAAGGTTTTTATTAGTCCACTTATTAATCTTAGCTTCAATTTTATCCAACAGGGGAAGACAGCCTGCTAGTAATGAGTGGAACCCCCAAGTATTTGATGGGGAGACTACCTCTCTGCAAACCAGACAGCAATTCGATGTGAGGAGACAGGGAATGAGACTCAGGGGATAAGAAAAAGTGGCTCTTTGTGGGATTGAGGTCCAAACCAGACAACTGGGAAAAGGACCGCAGACAAGCTAGCATAGATTGAACAGAATCCAAATCAGCATGACAAAAAAGCATAAGATCTTCAGCAAAAAGAAGATGGTTGAGCTTGAGAGATTTACACCTCCAATGATACTGGTAAGAGGGATTATTGTCTAAAGTGTGGTTCAACTCTCTAGAGAGGATTTCCATACATAAGATGAAGAGGAAAGGGGATAAAGGATCACCTTGTTGTAGACCTGATTTACCTTTAAAGAACTTGGAAGGGGAGCCATTAATGAGGATAGAGTAAGACGGGGTCGAAACACATTCTGTAATCCAAAAAATGAATTGGCCAGGAAGCCCTACAGATTTTAAAACATTGAAAAGGAACTCCCACTGAACAGTGTCATAGACTTTATGGAGATCAATTTTGAAAGCACAACGCTTGTGACTATTGGAAAGGTGGTAGTTTCTAAGGATTTCCTAGGCCAACAACACATTATCACCTATATGACGATGCTGGACAAAGGCGCTTTGATTATGGCTAACAATGTGGGGGAGAACCTGTCTAAGACGATTTGCTAGGATTTTAGCAATGCTTTACACAAAACATTGCAACAAGATAAAGGTCTATAGTCATTCACAGTGGATGGCTATACTTTCTTAGGGATGAGAGAGATAAATGTAGAATTAATCTCCTTAAGAAGTTTACCATGCTCAAAGAAGTTCCTTATGGCTTCAGTGACTTCCGGACCAATGGTACGTCAAGATTGCCTAAAAAAGTACCCATTAAAACCATCAGGACCTGGAGCTTTGTTCGGGTTAAAGGAATGGAGAACCTCACTAATTTCAAGATCAGAGACTTCAACTATTAGAGGAGATGTGAGACTTTCAGGTAAAGGATGAGGAAAGAGGGAGGCCACAAACTCTTGAGAAGAAGGTAGGGATTTGGTGCTCCTTATTGAATTTTGAAAATGCTTCAAGAACTGATCCTGAATCTCTTGGAATCCTACAAGTCTTATACCATTGGCCAATTGTAAGGAATGAATAGCATTCCTCTTCCTGTGAGCGATGAGAGAATGGTGAAAGAATTTAGTATTCCTATCCCCGTCTTAAAGCCTCTTTATACGGGAAGCTTGCTTGAAAAAGGATTCCTGATCTCTAAGCGCAGTAAGAAGATCTTGGATGGCTTCTGACTCTCTGGTTTTCAGGGAAAGAGAGTGGGGAGCGAGCTTCAGCTGCTCTTGAAGACAATTGAGGTTGGCCTGACATCTCTCCACACGGATGTGCACATCCCCTACTTGACCAGAGTTAAGGGATTTGAGGGCTACCTTAATAAACTTAAGCTTAGACACCACCTTGTACCAAGGAGTACCTCTGATTTGTCAAGACCAAGCGTCATCAATGATTGGAAGGAAGTTAGGGTGGTTGGCAAGAAAGTTTGAGAACCTAAAGGGAGAATATCTCTTCAGCTGAGGGAGTAAGGCCTTTACTACCAAAGGAGAGTGATCCGAGACATTCGAATTTAGAGTGACACAATAAGAGCTGGGAAACTGTTGGGCCCGGGTCCCGGATCCCCGATTCCCGAGGCGGCCCCTCGGGCTGCGCCTGCGACGGGCGCTTCAAATACCGTCGAACCCGATCCCAACATCCATACATAATTCGATCAGTCGATACACACACATACATTTCTATAACATTCACAACCAATAA
>JANIHY010000001.1:4442799-4454511 GCA_027479065.1 Erythroxylum brevipes
ATACCACCCTCGTGAGGCACGGGCTCGGATATCACCCACGATATCGGGTTTGGGTCTTGCGGGAGTGGGATGCTACAACAACTCCTTTACCAGATGATGCATTTCAATGTGATGAGATGCATCATTTCATATGTCATATTTTCATTTCAATATAAACGTGTCGTATATCAAGGTCCTCAGATCTAAGTCTGGCATTTATTAATCAATTGTACACATATTTCATATTAAACATTCAATTCATACAGAAGCATATATAATTGAGTTTACAAATCTAAGTTAACTTGTAATATGCTCCAGAAAAGGTATTCCTTTGATGTTCTAGCAATGTCTAGATGTTGATGATCACCTTGTAAGTCTATCTTCATGCAATACACACATAGTTCACAAATCACTAATTTGTTTAATCATATGAATATACAATCATGCATATGTATATGTGTTATGTTTCAATGCATTATCAATTGACTTTATGGGTATGTATTCTAATACAAATTTCTTAACCATTCAAATATTATAGCTTGTATATAACTAGTTTGCAATCAGTTTTATACCTTAAGTAAGCTTGATTTACTCCAGATTCATCAATCATACATTCACCAAACTTTCCTAGAATGTATAATCATACAACTCAATTCTAATTCATATATATATAATACACATTACTTATATCCTTAAGATCATATTTGCATTCATAAGAAAACCTTTATTCGTTTGATAACTCATAATGTCCAGATTTGGATACATAGATATCAAAACAATCCATTCTTTAAGTTATGACATCAATTAACAACCTAAACTTATCAAGCTCTTTAACCAATTAATCAGGCAACAATCTAAGTTCAATGCAAGCCTTAATTAAGTCCAAATACACCAATTTAGAGTGAATTTTCCTTAACTAGTTCAATATGTACACAAAGAAGAAATTAACAATCCAAAACTAGGCCTATGATCGTGGGAGACCTTGCCACGATCGTGACAAAAGGAAAGTAATCAGGCCACGATCTTGCACAATCTTTCTTCCTTAATTCTCCACAAATTTCACATACTTAGAGACATAACTACTACTTGAATTTTTCCAGAATTCATAGCCTATAAAGCTACTTCATTTTATGCTAGTCCAACTTCCATATTCGTTACCTTAAATCCCACAAAAATCTACTCATTTGATTCATTACCATTCACTTTATATCATCATACATGTAGCCTTAACTTTTTCATATTTGAAAACACTTCATTAACACTTATCTTTATCATGAATTCATCATCAATTATACTTCAAATCTCAAATTAAATCATTCATATACCAACCCATAAACCACAGTTGTCATGCATCCAGAAACATAACAAAAGATACCCCTTTCATTCATCACTTTCCAACATAATGTCAACACCAATACCACATTCAATCTATCCCTAATCATTCATCATAATTTTTTCTAACACATGCCACAAAGATTAGTATTTCACTTACTTGTTCAACTCAAATGCCACCTTAATGTATCAAGCCTTTTTTTCCTCACATGCATACAAAATTATCTCAATAACAAGGTAAGAGTAGGATGGTTTCAGCAAAGATAAAAAGATGACAACATAATTTAGGCAAAAACACAAAAATGTGAAGGAGAAGTAAATTTTGACAGTGAGAGGAAGAAGAAGGAGAGAGTTTCAGCAGAAAACAAAGTGAAGAGCCTTTTTCATGTAAGTTTCGTGTTGTGTGAGTGGAGGATAGTTTAAGGACACTTGTCAAGTGTCTAGGCCAGCTACTTTAGGTTGCCAAATGTCACATAGTTCCTAGGCCATTTGTCCCTTAATTATACTACCATATGTCACTCAATTTATAGGCTTAGTCATCCTAAATTTTCACTTGTTAATTGTCTTGCCTCTTGAAATTTTTCCTAGTCTAAATATACATTTTAATCCATCAATCTTCCAATTATGAAAAATAACTCCAAATTACTTATTGTAATCCATCAATTCTTTTTATTGGTAAATCAAATTACAAGACATTAGAAATGTATAATCATGTCACAATTATTTAGAAACTTTCATACTCCAGAACATGTCAATTGAGTGCAATTTTTCTAAATCAATATTCGTGTGTGTGTATGATCATATTATGCATGTGATTGAAATCATAAAATCATATCCTAGATACACTAAATTCATTCTAATATGATATAATTCATAAGACTAAGTAATTTAACACTCTAACTCTTCGTAGTGTTGGAAACTGACTATTACAGCTAAAGTCTCTTCACTTATCCATAATAGAGATTAGTTTGGAAGTTTTATAGGTTTCTCCTTGCTTATATACTACTTACCACATATTCCTGAGGCACATAGTGAAGATAGCTTCTTTTGGGTTCCCAACCTGAAAGGTATATTTACTAATAGCTCCTGCCATAAGATAATTGGTACTAATGTTAAAGAAGTCCCTTAGTATGACATATTATGGAAGCAAACTTTGAACCCAAAAGTTTCAATTCTTTCTTGGTTGGTAATCAAGAATAGTCTGAGAATTAAAGATAGATGGTTTAGGATATATGATCCTATTTGTGTTCTATGTAAACAAGTTGAAGAGAGTAGGAATCATTTATATTTCTATTGTAGTTATAAAAAAGCAATTTGGAGTGGAATGATGCACCTATTATCAGTCCCTTACCATACTTTTGAGCAGGGAGAAATTTTAAATATGATCATTGATTGCACTAAGCAGGAAAAGTCAAATGGATTGCTCATTAAGACAATCTTTACTAGCACCATCTAATCAATATGGAGGGAGAGAAATAGGAGATTGTACAAGTGAATTGAAAAGGAAGAATATCAAATAGCATATATCACATTAATTGGCTCGAGCTGCCTTGATTGTAAATTCCAAGCAAAACACACTTACTCATAATATAAAGATTACCTAGATGTTATAATTACTTTACCTATTATAAATTTGTCTTCTAGTTTATTTTGGTTGATTTATGGACAAATTAAGCGTATCATTGTAATGTGGTTTTTATAGCTTTTACTATTATAAATAAAATTTCATTTAATTTTCAAAAAATATGAAACAAATTGTTAGACATTAATTTTGTAAAGGACTAATGTCTGTAATTCTAAAGCCCTTTAGGGCTATCAGTTCAATTCGATTATTATTTTAAAAAAAAAAACTTAATTGTATCCTATACATTAGAACAAAATTTATTAAGATTCAATAGAGGAAAATGTGTTTCAATTTAGGTTAAAGGAATTTGTTGAAGATAGGTTAAAGAAATTTTTGTAGCTAATAAACATTAAATAATCATGTAAGTACCATTTATTGTTATCTTGGAGTTAGATTTGATATATGTTTATTGATACTTAATTATCTATATTTTATATAGACATTTTAATCTTTAGTTCTATGTAATTTCATCCCATCAATTTTAATTAAATATTATCATGTTAAGATGCATTTGATTGGTTTTAATTATATCTAATCATATTCTTATCATGTCTAATTTGTATCAATTTTATTGTTTTCGGTTTAATTTTGTTTTTATCATTTTAACTCTCCTTTAATCTTAATTAAATGCTAATTAAAAATATTAATACATATTATATGTAATTATATTTTTTTATCATGTCTAATTTGTATCAATTTTATTTTTTTAGGTTTAATTTCGTTTTTATCATTTTAACTCTCCTTTAATCTTAGCTAAATGCTAATTATAAATATTAATACATAATAGAGTTTTATTAATGACTATTTTCTTTTAATTGATATTTTTATGCCTATATTTTCTTTAATTTTGACCAACTAGATTATTATGATACTTTCATTAAGTAAAAAAAAAAGGAATAACAGGAGCAAGTTACATTTTGAATCAAAATTGAAGAAAATGTTACACTATGATTTTTTAGGATATTACAACAAATCTTCCATGCATTATCTTATTTTCTTTAATTTTTGCCATTATATTTGATTAAAGTTATGTTTTCATTTACTAAAAAAAAATACCCTTTTATTTTGCATTATGTTTATGACCATCATTTGGATATGCTTCAATGTGTTAATGATGAGCTTCACTCTTACCTACAAAATCCACCCATTAGAAGTCTCACATATTTTATTATCTATATAATTACATTTTGCATCAAAATTTAAGAATATGTTACATCATGATATCTTAGAATATTGTAATAGATCCTCCATGCATCATCTTACTTTTTTCGATTTTGTTTATTATCATTGGATAAAAGTCATGTTTTTGCAATTTCTAGAAAAAATCATTATGCGTTATGTTCATGATCATCTTTTGGATCCAACATGCTAACAATGGGCTTCACCCTTGCCTTTGAAATCGACCTGTTAAAATTCTCACACATGTTGTTGTCTATATAATTATATCTCACATCACATTTGAGAAATATTTTACGCCATAATTCTTTAGGATATTCCAATAAATCCTCCCTACAACCATCATTCATTTCTTATAAAATTTTAAGCTAGTTATTAAAATGAGGTTCAAATGTTGCGCTTTCATAATTTTGGACTCGTATCTTCGTAATCGTCTCCTCTCCATCTTACCCTCCAGTTTAGTGCATCTTTCACATATTCTATTCTCCTCCTCCACTACTATCTTTAGTCTCTTCATAAAAGAACCATATGTTTAATATACATCAGTTACATAAACATGAGAAAATAAATAAAATTAATTTATAAAATTAATAGTTTTTGAAAATGTACGAACCTTTTCTATATATGATATAATGGTTTTACTAACATCATCTCTAAACTATCAATATCCAATTAGCAGTTCAAGCAACCACTTCCATATTGTTTTGTACTCTATGTTCAAAACTTTATACAATTAGAAACATCTTTTTGTTTTATATCTCTCCCCAAAATAATTAACTACTCTATACAAATTCCCTATAATAAATACCCATCACACACTATTATTAGTATGTTAGGTTCAACCTACCCCTTATTGTTGGGAAACCAACCATGATTAAATGAAGGGTGCAATGGATACAAATAATTTTACAATTTTCAGATTGGATCTCTTTAATTAATTAACTTGAAAAATATTGATTGTAAACAAAAGATTGAATTGTATTTTATTCAAATTCCTAAAAATATTTTTTTTCTAACTGCCAACCATAAATTGTTCACATTTCTAACTTCAAATCGTATCCATAGAGCACCAAAAAAAAAACTCGAATGATTTGAGAAGAAAAACGAGAGTAATAACTCCTTTATACATTTTCCTATTTATAGAAAGGACATCAGGTTTCCTTTCTATATTTAAAGTCTAACTCTAATTATAATTAGAATTTAATTATAATAAAATTAAATATGTCATATTTAATTCTTGAAGTTTCTTAAACTTCACAATTAAGTCTAACTTAATTAAATCAATTTTTCTCTTTCAAATTGCTATTTTTGTATGAAGCAATATGCTTTGAATATGTTGGCAATAACCATAAATTATAATTCTAAATAAATTAAATTATCCTTAAATTTATCTTTAATTCTATAATTAAACTATTCAAAATCACCAATCAAAATTGAAATCTAACAATATGTGATGAACATCTAAATATTAAGAATATCAAAATGGTTGTACTTAACCTATCCATACATAGTTAAAATGTATAATTTAATCCTTTTATCATTAAATGAACTAATTGGATATAAAGTATAGGATTAATTGCATATAAAGTACAATCATATTCTTTCTTGTTAATTAGAAATTGATTTATAATTGATACTTTAGAACAACCTTTTACAATGTTATTTCACTCTAGCTAGAGATTTCCTTGAATCACTACTAATCAAGAACAGTACAACATTCTCCGTAATTACTTTAGAGTGAAGAATTTTTTATTGACTCACTCAACTATCTTCATATGGTTAATATCTAAGTACTACCGACTGAGCTACCCTAAATAAAATGTGCCATAAATAGCATCAAAACATAATAATTCTGACATGACATACTTTGATAATCTCAAATCTAAGGATTAATTATACAATCGTTATCATGAGAAAATCCATAAACATAAACGTTATATTCCATTTGGAATCCATTATAATAGAGTCAATTCAGTGAACTTATTCTCTAATAAGAACTCATACTTTTGTTTAAGTATCTCTATTCTTCATAAGAAAGAAATATAATATGTGCTAGTTTTACTATTTCATTAATATTCCATCTTGACAAAACTACAACTGGGAAAAATTAGGGAATAATACATAAATGCAAATTGAATCTCATAATTATGATCTCATCATAATTTTAATTACATAGTAATTGGTTTAGGGTTTTTATCTTTAGTATTAAAACATAAAATGTAATTAAAAAACATAAAGATAAGGAATTCCTTTATTAATTAAAATATAATGTCATGCATAAAATTGCAACTAATCAATTTGATACAAGGACATAAACTAACAATCTCTCCCTTGAAATAAAGTCAGTTGATCATATTTCTTTTTAGATAATGGTTTATTGAGACTCATTCTAAAGCTATGTCTTTTCACTCCACTATCGCCCTGATTAAGTGAAACCTCCTGACTACATGTTTAGAAAATTGATGATAACTTAGTTCCTTTGCTTGTGCAAAAGTGCCATTATTATTATTACTACACTACTATTAACTCAACAATGTTAGGAACCACTCTAAGTTCAATAATGAACTTAATTTAAAATGTTTCCTTTACTAATATGATGTTGAAATGTACTATACCTCGATCGTAAAATCTACAATGATTGGTTATTTGGAAGTCTTCCAACTTATTACACCACCATTCAAAGTGAAGATATACCTTAATCGTGATCTACTTTCATATGGATCTAACTAAAAACCATCATCTAAATAACCCTAAACCAATAAAACATCTTTAGTCTTTCTTAAGTACTTTAAAATGATTTTCACAATCCTCTATTCTATAAACCAATCAAACATCTTTAGTCTTTCTTAAGTACTTTAAAATGATTTTCACAATCCTCTAGTGACCATCACTAGGATTGGCTTGAAAACTGCTTGTTATGCTTAAAGTGTAAGACACATCGGATCTAGTATATAACGTCGTGTACATAAATTATCCAATTATTGAAACATATGGAACATAATCAATTTTATGTCTCTCTTCTTGTATCTTAATACATATACTCTATGAGAGAAAAATCCCATATGACATAAGTAAGAATCATCTCTTGGAATTCTCTATACTAAAACTCTTTAGCACTTTTTTTATATACGTGGATTGGGATAAGCCAATCAACCTTTTGTATCTATCTCTATAGATCTTTATTCCCAAAATATTGGTTGCTTCTTCTGTATCCTTTATAGAGAAGTTCTTGAACAACCAAATCAATTTAAGCAATAATATATCATTTCTAACTAGCAATATTTCATTTATATATAACATTAGGAAGATGACTACACTCTCACTAACCTTCTTATAGATATATGGTTCATCCACATTTTTTATAAAATCAAGCTCTTTAGTTATCTCATCAAAACAAATGTTCCAACTCAATGACATGCACCTAAGTCCATAAATAAACTTTTGCAACTGGCATACTTGATTAGGAAATATTGCAATTTTCAAACCCTTAGGTTGTGTCATATACACATCCTTAAGAAAATTCCCATTGAAAATGTTTTTTGACATCAATTTTCCAAAATTCATAATCGCAATATGTAGCTATAACCAATAATATCCTTATAGACTTAAGCATAGCTACAAAAAAAAGGTTTAATCAAAATCAACTCCATGTTTTTATTGTAACCTTTAACCACTAGCCTTGCTTTGTAGTATATACAATACCATCTATGTAAATTTTTCTCTTAAAACCCCACTTGCATCCAATAGGTACAATACCATTAGGAGGGTCCACCTTATGGCTTCTTGTTATTTTAAAGAATCAATGTCATACATTGCTTCTTTAAAAGTACTAGGCACATAATCTATTATCCTTTGTCTTTTCAATATGCTGATCTAATCTAGTATGAGGATGATGTATCCTACTAGTGTATTATAAACTATATGTTAGAAATTGTTTTTTTAAAAGTAGTAGGCACATCATCTACTTCTTCATCTTTTTAATCTGCAGATCTAATCTAGTAGGAGGAGGATGTATCCTACTAATGTATCACAAACTATGTGTTTCTTGAAACCTTAGTTATACATCATATGTATTAACTTATGGTTCCTGTTCCATCCGGATGTGAATTTGTGGTTCTTAAACTTTTCTAAGTTATACCTTATTCCCACTATTTTGGTTGAGAATGAATTATCTTTCTAGGAAATGTAATATGTCTTGAAACAAACATTGTTTTTCTTAAGAGGATATTAAAATTGATATCGATTCTTTTTTGGATACCTCACAAATTTTGGAGAGTTTTGATTTGGTTTCAAGGGATAAGTTAATCTAATTGAATTTTACACTAGCTTATCCTCTTTTCTTAGTCTGAGCAATGTCAGAAACCTCAAATATTGTGTCAATTAGTACACAAACTCTTACATAATTGATCCTCTTTATATAGGATATTGCTTAATGAATACATAATGGCATGCCTATATAACTTGCTAAGTGCCTAAACCCCTTAATTGTCTGGTACTTTAAGAATAAGTTATGAATGTTAATCCAAATTTAAACCTGGCTTTGCTTTCAATCATTTATGTTTAGCCTTGGACTCTAGTTTTGGATAAAGAGTGGCTTATTATTTAGAAGTCACAGCTTGCTTCCATTATCCTTTAAGCTTAAATGAAAGAGTTAGATATAAATAGAAAGATACCATCTTTATTAACTATAACCTTAATCAAATTGTACAACTTTCGTATTTTTTTATGCCAATTCCTTAATTACTAGATATGGACAGTCTTATATCCATAAAGATGCCTATTAGTGTTTTTTTTTCCATCTAGATGCACCTTCTTTTAGTACCTTTATAAATGGAGCTACTATGAGGCTTTTATCTTACCTACTAGGAGAATAGTAGTGAATTTTAAAGTCAAGCTTTACATCTTCTACAACCTAAAACAATATTCGTTTGGAGACTAAAGTAGGCTCTATTCTTGGGTTGGTTCTAGTGGAAGCCTCCACTAGAATTTTTGGAAGTTATATTTATGTGTTTTGAGGGAGCAAGTTTGGGTCTACATCATGGTTAAGGAAGGATTTGGTAGGTTTGGAAAGGAGAGACAAGAAAATTTTAGTTGATATTGACATTTGTCTCCAATTTACCATAAATGGTCAATTTACAATAAATGGTTAAAAAACATACTAGGATAGAAGGCAACTATGGTAAAGAAAGGTGGGAGTAGATTAACAAGGAATATCACCACCCTGATATAAGGAATTAATTCAGATAGGGGCCAAATAATTCTTAAAAAAAGAGGCTAGCGGGAGAAAGAAAGGCTAAGGAATGCCTGGTAAGGAGGGTGAAGCTAATAGGAATATATGGGAGGATGCATGAGGTAGAGTGAAAAGGCTTAGGCAAGAAGCTAAAATGGGTGCGCTAATAATCTTATGGCTTCAACTAGTATGGGTCACAAGGGCCTTCAGCTATTAGGAGTCACTATGAAGGAGCATGCAAGTTGACATAAATGTAAAGAAAAGTTAGAGCTTCTCTCCTTATGATAATCTTTTTTAGTTTAGCATCTTAATTCTTGATTTCATAAACTCTACTAGAACTCTATGTAATATGGTGGAAAACTTATGTTTTGTGGAAAAAAAACCATAAAGCATATAATATCTAGATCATATTTTAATATGAAAGTAAACCAAAAGCATATAGCACTATCATCATAAAACATTAGTTACCAATTTAATTCCTAGCATAATGCCACTGTACTTGTCACCTAACTATTGGATTTTGCACATAGATTAGATGATAACTTATTATCTCCACTCAATCCTCTGATTTCTTTAAATCACCCTTAGTAAGTGTCATTCACTCTACTTTCTCTTTGTATACTCTACTGACTGATTCTCATATCATATACGCCCTTTTTGATCTACTTTACATCTTACGCCATCTTCATTTTTGTCTCTTTTATAGGCCTTTTTCATAAGATGGGAATCTTTAACAACTAACAGAGTTCACCTAGTCAAGCAACTATCACCTTTGGTGTAGAGAGGCTTCCTCCTCACTTAATTTTTTTCTCTCTAACTAATCTTACGAGTTATTATTGTTTTCCTTTTCCTTGTTGTGAATGGTAGTGACTAAATACATGACCGCGCGTCGTTACACTAATCAAAATAAAATAACTAGACTTACCACTATAGTAGTGGTGAGTCTAGGTCGATCTCATAGAGAGTGTGTGTAAAGTTTATGAACATGTGAAAAATGATAAAAATGGGAATTCGATAAAGACCTGGTTCTTTAGTTCAATCTCGGCCTATACCCTAATTAAGCATATTTCATTAATTTGTTGTTCTCAAACCTCTCCCAGCAAATATTAATCGTGAGTTAATAATTAACCCGAGTTTTCTCTTAGGTTTTATTTAATCAAGATATGATCGTTAATTAAACCTAACCATTGAATAACCTAGGATACGATCTCTAGAATTAATTAGATAGTAGCATTATGAATTAGGAAAATCAATTAATCAAGGCCACAACCACATACGATGTGTTATTTAACCTAGGTCATGTTATCCCTAATGATTATAAGTCATTAGTCACTACACATGAATTTCAACACAACAATTACAGATTATATCGAAATTCTAGCAATGAGTTTGTAATTAAACGATTCAATGAACGCATTAAAATCATCTTTTCACAATATCCAATAGTTCATACAAAAATACCAAACAATAACGAAAATTTGATCATCCACACACAATACCCAAATCAATTACCATAGGATAACATAATCAATTTCCAATGAGAGAAAAAAAACAACAAATAATAAAAAATACTTAACCCAAGTCATCGACGTTGATGTCACCTCTGAATCAACGTCGGGATGTCTAGCCCTTTATGGGCCTTTCTTGAAAAAATGAGTCAATCCCTATATTTTAGCCTGCTCAAATACCCTTTCAGCTCTCCTTTACTGCCCAAGCTTCTTATTCCTCTATACTGTTCATCGATGTGACGTTTTAATGTGGTAGTTTTTGGTCCATGGACAAACCTCTCACGCATGCAGCTCTTCACGCTTGAGTCTTACTATGCCGCAACCCCTACTGCTGGTTGATGGGACAAATAAACCTTTTAGGGCTTATTATCCACACAACTGTTCATACACTCATTTGCAGGACCCCTCTCTTTATACTTCTCCTCGTCTACGTTTAATGCAGAAAACTGTGTTAAACGCAGGCCTCTCACGTAACTCCTCCGTGCTATAGCTGGATCTCCTAATTAATTTCACTGGGTCATGTATAAAACCTTATAGCCTTTTTCCCTCTTGGCCAAATATCTATGTTCATGCATAACATTTGCACAAAATGTAGACGTGGTCTACATTAACCACCTCACATCATACATACAAGGGTTGTCATTTTGGTCTTGAGCTGTTGGACCCCGAACTTTCGGTGGAAATTAGAAATATTAAAATGAATACAATGAGTGTTTTCGGGTATGAATTGTGTTATAGATGTTATTGTGCTTAAAGGAGATTGATGATAAATGAAGTTATTGATTCTGATGACTTTGAAATTTGAGTAGAGTTGTATGAGTTATGAAAGTTAAAATAAATTAGTTGATTGAAATGGAAGTTGA
>JANIHY010000001.1:4611855-4625548 GCA_027479065.1 Erythroxylum brevipes
CCGCGATCGCTACTGTAGAGCCCGGCCTCTACCACCATCACTCCAGGTATTGTCCTCTTTGGTCAAGGGTGAGGCCATGACTCGAACCCTTGATCTCAAGGTTTTATTCCACTTTAAGTGGACGCCTCTCACCATTGAGCCAAAGTGGAATAAAACCTTGAGGTCAAGGGTTCGAGTCGTGGTTTCACCCTTGACCAAAGAGGACAATACTTGGAGTGATGGTGGTAGAGGCCGGGCTCTATAGTAGCGATCGCGGGCCTCTTGAGGTACTGAGGGGAGAGGCCCCGGTACACAAAGTTTGGGTCGCTATAGTATCGGAGATAGTGTCGATCGCCTCTGTGTTGGGATGAAGAGGGTGTGAGGACGATTGAGGGTGCCGAGCTAATTTAGGATACTGTGGATAAGGTGAACTTGATTCGGAGTCGCATCAAGGCGGCTCAGGACAGACAGAAGAGTTATGTGGATCAGCATCGGAGAGAGATGGAGTATAGTGTAGGAGACAAAGTTTTCCTCCGAGTGTCACCTTGGAGAGGAGTTTTGAGATTTGGCAAGAAGGGCAAGTTAAGCTCTCAGTATATTGGTCCATATGAGATTACCGAGAGGATAGGACCATTGGCATATTGATTAGCATTGCCGAGTGAGATGTCCCAGTTGCACGACGTGTTTCATGTGAGTATGCTCCGACGGTATCGATCAAATCCGACTCATGTGATTCTAGCTCAGGAGATTGAGGTAGCTAGTAATCTGAGTTATGTTGAGGAGCCGGTACAGATTGTGGGATCACGGGTCAAGCAGTTGAGGAACATGGTGATTCCGCTAGTAAAAGTCATTTGAAAGAACCACTCAACTGAGGAAGCAACTTAGGAGACTGAGGAGCATATGAGGAGACAGTATCCCCATCTATTCGATAATTCAGGTATGAAGTTTCGGGATGAAATTTTTATTAGGAGGGGAGAATTGTAATATCCCATCACCGATGGGAAGGTTATTTTGGTAAATTGGGACGGATTTGGATTTTCCATTTGCATGCAATTGATATGAGCATTTTTATGGCCTCTAAGTATAGAGGAATAAGTCATTCCAACATACATATTTAGGTACATGGAATTTGAGATAATTATGTTTGATTGTGAATTGTTTGAGAATTTTGGGAATAATTGAGTTTGATTAGTTGAATTGAAACTGTTTTAGAGTGATTGTCATTTGATAGAGACCATAGGAAATTTTCTGGAAAATGTGGGAGTAAATGTCCTGACCGAAATTTTTTTCGAGTGACAGACTGGTTGACTAAATAATACTGAAATAAATATCCAATGGCAATGAGAAAAATAGATACTTTATTTTATGAATAAAAATGACGAGCCATTGGAATTTAGAAACAACTTAGACCGAAAATGAGTTTTGAAAAGAGTTAGAGTTTTAAAAGAGTGTTTGAAGGGAAGAGAGTACCCTCTAAATACCTTAGGTTTTAAATTTGGCATTAAACTCATTTCCTCCATCTTAGGGTTTTTCTTCTTCCTCTTCCCTTGGTGATTTTCGACCACCCTTCACGATCCTTGCTTGCTTATTTCTCCTTGTGCAAAGACAAGTCTAAACCATAAGGAAGAAGAGGATTGTTGTGGCTTTGGGTGAGAACCGTGAGTGTTAGGGCTTGGAGGAGATTTTCAGAGATTTGAAGATTTAGGGCTTGATTGGTAAGTAAACGGCTTTAATGTTGTTTTATTGTTGTTAGAATGCATGTATGGTGTTTATTGTGTAAGATTGTAGTAGTTGAGAGTGACTTATGGTTGATTTATAAGAGAAATAGGTAAAAATCTAGTCAGAGAAGACAGAGGAGCCCTGCACGTCGCGACGTCTGAGAAGGGCCTCGCCGCGACGAGTAAATAAATACTCGCCACGACGAGCGGTTAAATCCTCATCGCGACGAGCAGGGTGAGACGTCGCGGTGAGCCCGTCGATCCTCGCCGCGACGAGCATATTGGGCGTCGCGGTGAGCGACCCCCTTGACGCTTCTAAAGTGAAGTATTTTAGTTTTTGGGGCATAACTAGTGGTGTAGACCTCCAATTGAGGTGATTCTTGATTCGTTATAAACTAGAGAAAGAGGTTTACAATCGATGTGAAGAATGAAAGTTTAAATTTAAATTAGTAGGATCTCAATCATTGAAAGAATGTCGAATATGGTTTCCTTTTTCAACCTAAGGATTGTTTCTTGATAATTGGAGTATAGCTTGGAGTCTACAATAGGTGAATTTGATCTAGTTCAAGATGAAATGAGTCATTATTGATCAATTGAGTGGAAAGTTAGATTTTGACAAAAAGAAAGTGGAATTTGGGATTTAGCGCCGGAAAGTCATGAACATGCATCGTACATCTTTTAATAAAGACATGTGCATCATTGAATTGTTCTAATTATACATTTAGTAATGGGTAATTATTTAACTGTTATAGAGGCACCATTGGATTGTCATTCCACGGATATTGCTGGGACTTCCAGGCAGTAGTTAGAAAGTTACAGGTGGGTAACCTAGTTGGTTCCTCAATTTTTGATTGTTAAATGCTCTATAAACTGTCTTTGAATGTGAATTGTATGATCACGTGAATGATTAGGATCGATAAGTTTACTTTTGATAAATCGGATTTGACTGCTACATGGTTCTAAAGAATAGTGATAAATAGGTTTTTATAGCAATGTGACTGTGAATTTTTGGGCATTTTTGCATTTCATACATAAATGCATAAACCAATAAAGATAGTTATGACCTGAGTCACCACTGTTACTGAAACGAGCCTTGAGCTCGAAGGGTGTTAGTGCATACCCAGAGGGCTCTCCTACTCCCTAGACGCGTCTACTGAATACTGTCACTGTTTAAGCGCTCGGTCACAACACTGAAATAAACTGAAAAAGAGTCACATATGCATTACATACACATTGTGATGGATTGAATATAGTGAATGGGAGATAGGCAAGAGTGCATGACACAATTGTGATAACTGATTTGTGAAATTGCTAAGTTCTGTGATTGCATGAGAACCTGTAAATTGCTATATGTTTTTCTGCATGTGTTATTGTGATATGCTGTACGCTATTTGCGTAATGCATGAATTGAGTTAACCATCGATGATAGTTTCTCATTGAGTTCGTAAACTTACCCAAAATTGCATCTATTTTTCAGGATCGATAGATTAGACTCCTAGATCCAGAGATAAACTTTTCCTACCGTGTGAGCGTGTAGGCAAGAGAAGTTATGGCACACAGGTCGGTCAGCTGGGATTGATTTTAGGGATGACCTAGTATAGATTTTTGTATCAGATTTCCTTTTTGGAGTAATATATTTAGACCGTAGAAAATTAATAGACTAATCTATATTTCTATTTGATGATATGAAATAAGAAAGTATTTTATGGTTTCAAATTTTAGAGTTGTTCATATTGATGCTTTGTAATAATTGATGCCATGTGAAGTATAGTAGCGACCGTTCGTAGTGTATCCTTATCGTCGGATATGCGTCGGAATGGCCTACGGGCCTCCCGGTGCGTACTCTCCGATAAGGGGGCGCTACAATTGGCCGGGTCAGGCCGAACATGGTCAACCCATAGCCCATTCAAACTGAGCCAAAATCGGGTCGAGCTGAACTAGTTTTGTCATCCTTAAGAGACCCTAGTGCAATACTTAAGAATTGCTTTCAAGGAAGAAGAAGATGGAAAATCATCCCAATTGTGTAAAACATATTAAACCATTGAGATCACATTTGAAAAATTTTCTCTTTTGATTTCTTTAGTTGCTTGTTTATATTTCTTGGTTTAAAGATGATATGTGGTTGAACTCTTTCCATGTATAGATAAGGGGAACCCTAAACTTATCTTTTTAATAATGATTTGATTTATTTATGAAGAGTTTTATTTTAAAAATATTTATGTTATTTCTAAAGCTTATTAAATTAAAACTAACAATTAGAACAAATTATAATTTTCATATGGATGATTCAAAAGAACCTACATGTTAAGATTTGTATGAGATACTAGATATAGGTCAACATAAATCTTATAATAATAGAGTTAAACATTTTATAATTAAATTGAGTTATCAAATTAATCAACTTGAGACAGGTAGTTGTAAATTGGGAGAGAGCAATTTATTAATTTAGAATTTTTATTTTCTTCAGTTTATAAAACCTTCTGAATTTATTAGATGATGAGCACAAAAATAATGTTAAGCGAGTTCTTATCTAGATGTTTATTCATATATTATTTATTTTCTACTTCTAGTGACTTTTTACTTTGGTTAAGTATAATTTTATAATTAAAACAAATCACTAACACCATCTTTTTGTTAATTTACTAGGTAATATTAAGAGAGTATAATGAATATCCTAAACCAAATCCTAAATATGTTAACAATGCTTTAATAAAAGAAATTAGAAAGCAAAATGCATATAAAAAGTTTCCAAATATAACAAATGAAAGAAAATAATGGAAGAAAAGATTTAAACTCTTAGACACATGACATAACATTTGGTACCCAATTTCAAAGGTATATAAGGTGAAGAAAAGGTCCAATGAATAGTAAAAAGATATGACACTATTGATAACATGTACATTTTGTTAGAAGTTTTTAACTCACTTATAATATAAATTTTAGTTCATAGGAAAGATTACTATAACAAGTAAGAATTTTATTAGCACTTGGTAAAGAATTTTATTAGCACTTGGTACAACACATTATGGTAGATGAATGTAAAGAATGAATTACTAGATGATGAGTTTAATACACTTGGAGTGATAACAATAATTTAAGAGTGAGATTAGTATAGAGCATGCATATAAAATAAATAAGGCTTTTTTATAAATAAAAAAAAGTACCACAAGTCTAGTACAAGAAGATAACAAAATTTCTTGTGTAGTGTGGTTACACAGTAGCTCCAATATATTCCATCTTACGTATAAAAGTTTGAGATGGAAGGTAAGTAATTATGTTAGTATATGTGCATGATGTCAATATTATTCCACCATGTTTTGGAATATTTTAGTAAGATTAATTTAACTCTAGTATGTCGATTAATAGCTTGCATAAACATACCTAAAGGGCTAGTTAGCATGCATACATAGAAGAGTGAAAGATAATGTTTAGCGAGTGTAGATGTCCTAGATTAATCAATAAAGAGTGGTGTGAGAAGGAAGTGATTTTCCAAGTGGACTCAACCTAAAGCTCGATCGGGCCAAATGTTATAAGCTTGAGCCTTATTTCGAGTCTGATTGGACCTAAGTCAAACTTGATTAAACATGTTTTTGTTTGGTATGGTCTCAATCGGTTTCCACTTGGCTTCCATGCAACATTAGATTGATTTGCGTAGCTAATCAAGAGGGATATGTTCATTATCCGAACCTGGTCTGAGTCGACGTATGTATACAAACTTTGAATAATATGATCAACTTCATTGATGTAAATGATTTTTTTGAGATATTTAGCGAGCTAATGTGGTGGTAATTGTGATGGTATTTACAGAACTTGATCCTTCCTCTCGTGCAGTTGAGTTCGGATTATAAGTTTGATGGAAAATGAATCCAGGTTGTCTTGGATATGGAAGAGGCATGCCATTGTTCAGCATGAAAACTGCATCTAACATAGTTGGCCTGGCCCTTACATCTTCTTGTACACACAAGAGTGCAATTTGAATGCATTTCAAGGCCTCATAAGGTAGGTATGCCTCCTCCATAACTGGATCAATTACTTCCAGAGCTCTATCTTTTGTCCATAATTCCCATACCTGACAAAATTTTACCAATAACAACGTATGAAATTTTATTTCAAGTATCTTTACCTTAAAGGAATTTGGAAATTTATATAACTGACATATCCTATCAAGCTTAATGCAGGATGTTGATCAAAGTCATTGATCTTCTTGCCAGTTATAATCTCCAACACTATGACTCCAAAGCTAAAGACGTCTGATTTAACTGAGAATTTTCCAAACACTGCATATTCTGGAGACATATAGCCACTGCATTGATTAATGTGAAAGATGGTCAATCTATAAATCGCATAATCATCAAACTAATATGTTGTTTTGATAATCAGGTGAAATATTACTTACTATGTGCCTACAACTTTTTTTGTCTTGTCTTGCATTTGGTCATCTTCAAATATTCTAGCCATTCCAAAATCTGAAATTTTTGGGTTCATCTCAGCATCTAATAGAACATTGCTAGTCTTCAAATCTCTGTGTATAATTCTCAACCTTGAGTCTTGGTGGAGATACAAGATTCCACGAGCAGTTCCAACAATTATGTCAAAGCGCTTCTGCCAATGTAAGGACCCACTTCTGACTTGATCTACACCAAAATGAAGATTTTAGTTCGAATGTAGGCTAACTATCATAGTGTGAAGACAAGATATTAACTATTCTCACCAAAAAGAAAAGAATCCAAGCTTTTGTTGATCAAGTATTCATAAATTAGCATAGGTTCCCCTCTCTCAATGCAACATCCTAGAAGCTTTACAAGATTTATGTGTTGAAGCTTCGCTATCAATTTCACTTCATTGACAAATTCTTCCATTCCTTGCCTTGAGTTTTTGGATAATCTTTTCACAGCGACTTGCTGTCCATCAGGGAGTTGACCCTGGAATCATAATACAAAGTTGAATTATGGTGAATTGTCAAGTGGGACATTACAATCATAATCCAGCTTGATGCTTGCTAAAGAATCTGTACCTTATAAACAGAACCAAAGCCTCCTTGCCCAATTTTGTTAGCAAGAGAGAAATTATTGGTCGCAGCTGATATGGTGTTGAGATCATAAAATGCCAAGTCCACCTGACTACTAGTTTCCCTCAACTCATCTGCCATTAGGGTATTTTTGTTCTGATCTAAGTTACTGATATGAAATATTCTCTTGCTCCTTTTGTCCGTCACTACCCTTGTAACAGAAAGAAACAAATATTTTCAAGAAATATTTGCACTAAATAGACATTACTGCTATGAGGAAATGCAGTTCGTTTATTGTCATGAACTGCATACAGGGAGTCAACAAATTTCTTAGCAAGTACGATGGTGGTTTATTTAGTTTTGTTTCTTACCTCCTTTTTATGCTCGTCTTGAGGAACATATAGCCAACAATCACAATCCATGCTGAAGAGACTGAGACAGCAAGAATGATTAGCACCTCTTTTCTTTTCAAGAAATTATTCGGTTCACTTGCATATTCAACTGAATGAATTCAAAGAACTCACATTATTAGAAAAATAATCACAGCTTATTTTTACACCTTCCTATCACTTGAACTTAAAAAGTTATGAAATAACGCCAAATATAGTAGGTAGACTGACCTAATTGAAGTGCATCACCACAAACGTAGAGATCATAACCATCTTCCCTGAATTCTAGAGAGTCCATCAATCTTCCATACCAAGCTAAACAACCCATCGTCCCTGCAACACCTACACTTGCATAGGCCAAGCAAGAGTAATTACTCATGCATTGCTGCTGACATTGGAGATAACCCATGTTCTTTCCCAACCAAACAGCACTTGAATTATTAGAAACGTGAACTTTTGACATTTTCACAAACCCCTCTCCCTGCTCACACAACAAGGAAGACTCTTGTTGCTTCTTCACACAAATACCTTCCCCATCTTTCAAAATCCGGTCTTTCAGCATCTTGGGTTCATACCCAGGTGGACAAGTACAATCAACTTTGTTTTCATTACCCGGGTCACACTTCCTGTAATCTCCACACTGCCCATATGAATCGCACCTGTACCTAGGCACCGACCATATCTCCTTCCATTTCCCATCGCTTTCAAACCAGTTTAGCCTCGTCATGATTCCTGTTTCATCCAAAACCGTTCTAGTTCTTCGAGATAGATCCTCCTCGGTAGCCCGAAAATAAGTAAAGTATAATTCATCTTGATTGTTAACATAAGTGTAGTTATATATGTACGTATATTTTCTCCAGGGCCATGGACCGCTTATCCAGTAAGGGCTCGCACCCTTGTACAAAACGAACTGAGGCGAGGCTCCAGCTATGAGCTTGAGTGAGTACTGTCCTGTTCCTGGATTATCTGCTGATTTCCAAGATGATAAGAAACGCTCTGCACCTGTTTTCCTGTTCAGCCCAAGTCTTACTCCTTTCGATAGTGAGTTTGTAGGATAATAAAAGCTTTGCCACACAATTTTTCCACCACGAAACAGAACAAAATTCCCTGAATCCAACAGCTGAGCCACGAAAGTATCATCAACTTGTACATCCATCGACACATTAGTAGACCAGACCACTGAATGTTCTTGATCACCATTAGAGTAAAGAATTAGGTCTCCAATTCGGTTGAGTGAGAGTACCCCGAAAGAACCATGGATTGGAGAGTCCCTGTTCGCAACCCAGATCACAGATTGGTCCGGTAAACCATAATACCAGATTCCAAGATATCTAGAAGAACTAGTACCAGAGCTGAAAAATCCTAGAGCAAACAGGTTGTCTTTGGAGACTAGAAGTTGGCCATTGTCACTAATGGTTTGGTTCCAAGCCAAGGTGTCCACAGAAGTGACAATCCTGAAATGGAAAACTAGTAGTGTCAATGAATGTAAAAGCAAAAAGAGAGCATCCATGAGCACGATCATATTGCTCCAATAACGTCTGAAACTACACTGGAGAGTTTTTGTGGGACATGTTTAATAATCCTGGATGCAGGTGAGGTGGTAATTGGAGAGCCATTTCCGACTAGGCTTTACAAGTATTCTGAAGGATGGTTGACTATCACAAGATATTGTCTGGAAAAGAGAGTCATTTCTGACAAGCTACCTAGATCTAGGTTTACAAGTCGAGGAAAATTTGCATTTGGGGATTCCCACTTTGTTATTCCAGTTCTACATAGTTCTAAAATTCAATATTCTGGGAACAAAAGTCTCTAACGTTGATTAAGACATTTCATAACAAAAGTCACTAATGCTGATTAAGTCATTTCTGACCAAGCTGCCCTGGCTTGTTATTCTTTTGAAGTTTTCTAAAGTATGTTGACTATCCAACATCTGGTGTGGAAAATTTGTATCCTTGTTGACTATCCAACATCTGGTGTGGAAAATTTGTATCCTCCTGATTTTGTGTTATTCCACTTGTACACTTGTAAGTAGTTTTAAGGTTCAACCTTCTAGAGAATTGCACTGTCATGCAGTGGCAGTGACAACAGTGTGCCTTAAAGAGGATGCTGCCTCTCGAACTCTATGGGTGGGAGGACCTGTTCTACAATCTTGTTAGCACTGTAATAAAATATGATAAAATTAAATAGAAAATCTGATCTTTGACGAGTGGTGTGGTGTCAGCTCTCAGCTTCCTAGGTCCTGACGAGGAACTAAGCCTGTTTCTTTGCATTCCCCACTATGTGATCAGAATCAGGTGGGAGAAAATGACGACAAAGAAAAAGAAAGCAGTAAAGGAAACCATAGAATGGGGTGCAATTTCAAAGCAAGTGGCATCAAGAGCGTGGAATAATTTTCATTGTTGCAAAATTTCTTGATGATCATATACAATTATCTGTTAGTTTACGCCTTACGATCAATTAATTGAATGCAAATTAATGGATGATATTATTTTGAATTAATAAAAAGGTTATTTTATCATGCTTTTCAACAAGACATAAGCAGCACAAATGGATCATGAGAAAGTAAAGATCACTTGTACGAGGAGAAACTAATTAATCTATTACAAATGAAATAACAAATTAAATCACTGAATCTTTTTTTTTATTGTTACCAAGATTTGAAGCTAAGTACAGCATGGGATTTTCCAAACGTTGTTCTACTTTATTATATAATGGTGACGGTAATGACACGTTCATGTACATAGTTATCTAATTGTATCCACATGTACAAGTTGAGATTCTACAAACATAGAGAAGGGCACACAAGAAATGTTAGCTCTTGAAAAGCCTTCGCATATTTATAATAGAATTAAAATTTTAATAATTTAATTGAAATATAATCTTAATTTCAATTAAATATTATTCAGAACTATAATTACTTCAAATTAAATATCAATTTGGCATAGATAAGGTCCAATATCTAATAATTGTCCTTATTCATCAAATATCCTACATTTTATCCGAAAGATTTTCAAATTTTATAATTAAGTATAACTTGATTAAATCATCTTTTTCTCTTTTCAACCGTTCTATGTATATGATCCATTAAGATTCTAAATATATTGGCAATGCATATAGATTATATCCCTAAGCATATTTAGGCTTATATAAATTAAACTATTTTTATTTATCTTTAATTATCTAACTAAATAATTTGTATCCATAGATCTAGATTACTTTTAGTGATACATCATGACTATCCAAGTACTAAGAATGTCAAAATAAATTTGACTAACTTTTCTTGTATACTTTTTTTATGTATAATTCAATCATTTCATGATATAATGTTTCGATTAGATATAGATTATAAAATCTCCACTCTTTTTTAATCTAATTATATTAGTTATCTATCTTGCAAGAGCACCTTTTTTCTCCTAATATGTGAAAGAGTGTTAAGAAAATGTGTTCTTCTTGCATTTTATATAGACAAACTAATTCTAGACTTAACCCCTATGGATTATATATGCCTTTGCCAATACCATCGAATCCTTGGGTTAACATTTCTATGGATTTTGTTTTGGGTCTACCAAGGACCAGGAATATAAAAGACCTAATTTTTTTAGTTTGTTGATTGTTTTTCCAAAATGAACCATTTCATACCATGTCATAAAACTAATAATGTTGTGCATATTGCTGATTTGTTCTTTAAAGAGGTTGCACATTTACATGGCATTCCTAAGACCATTGTTTTCGATTGAGATGTTAATTTTTTTAGTCACTTTTGGCGAGTGCTTTGGTCCAAACTTGATACTAAATTGCTATTTTCTACTTCTTTCCATCCTCAAACTGATGGGCAATCTGAAGTAGTAGATATGACTTTGGGAACATTGTTACATTCGTTGATTGGAAGGAATGTTAAAACTTGGGAAGATAATATGCCTTTTGTTCAATTTGCTTATAATATGAATGTGGATTCTACCACTAAGTTTTCTCCTTTTGAAATTGTGTATAGATTTAATGCATTAACTTCTTTGGATTTTTTGCCTATTTCTTTGAGAGATATTTCTAATATAGATGGATATAAAAAGGTAGAAATGGTTAAATCCATTCATGAAAAAGCAAGACAAAAGATAGAGAATCGAAATGAACAAATTGCATCTCAAATGAATAAAGGAAGGAGCATAGTGTCATTTGAACTAGGAGATTGGGTTTGGGTTTAGGTTCATACACGTATAAGGAAAATATTTCATCTAAATCAAAATCAAAATTGGATGCTCGTGGAGATGGACCTTTTCAATTTGTTGCAAAGATCAATAACAATGCATACCGTATTGATCTACCTAGTGAGTATGGTGTTTCAGCTATTTTTAATGTTTTTGATTTGTCTATCTTTGATATTGATGCAGGAATTGATTCGAGGATGAATCCTTTTGAGGGGAGGGGAAATAATACAAATGCAACTCCATTGACCACTATTCTTCAAGGAAGTGTCATTGAGACTCATCTATGAGCTTTTTGCAAGCCAATCACGAGGGCCCAAACTAAAAGTTTTAAGGAACAACTTTAACTATTTGTGTAAAAATGAGTTGATAAAGGGTTGTACAAGCATAGAGATCTTAAAGAACCTAAGTTAATTAATTTAATTAGGCTGAAGGATTAGCCTTGGATTTATCCCATCTTTTTTCTTTATCCATCCAACTAGTGTCCATATTCATTGGACCTTCATTAGTGTCTAGGTTCAGTGTACATTTTGGATGTCCAGATTCATTCCGCCTTAATTAGTGTCTAGGTTCAATGTACATCTTGGATGTAATTGTTACCTAAGGCTGGTTAGTTTTGTTTTGGAGGTGCCTAATATATTTTAAAACATTTCTTATATGGAATATAAGAAGGTTTGCTTTCTTGTGATTTTATGCTTAAGGTGTTGAATTGTTGCAATTGATTTCATCTTTGTATTTCATTTTTATTTCCTATTTCTATTGTTCTTAATTGCTTTGATCTTAGGTTCAAGGGTAATTTTTCTTAGGTTCTTGTCAAAATGCATTTCTTGGGTGATAGAACAAATCTATTTGAATTACATTGGTGTGAACCAAATTTGGTTTGAGTGATAAAGAGTTCTAAGAAACAATTTGGGCTTTGGGGTTTTTGCATCACGTAATTATCTTATATTATATTATTATATGGCAATCATGATACTATTGGAAAAGTAGCTTAGTTAAACAATTCTACAAGATTCTCTTTAGTAAGTAATTGCTTAAATCTTACATTTATCTCAATTATAATTATAATTATAATTAAGAGAAATTTTTTAAATACATACTATAATCTTTGATGAGACTTTAACTACTTTCGCATCCCTTATAGCTTTGATGTACAAAGAAAGTAAAGCAAAATCAGATTAAGTTCCCTTTCTAGTTATGAGTTTTGATTCAATTGTAAGTTGTCCCCTCTAAAAATCGTTCTATAAGAGCTTACATTTAAGTATTTTTTTCTTCATATAATATATAACATTATTGTTTAAAAATCAAGGAACTATGGTAAGTTCATTGAATAACTTCATGATCTAAATATTTATTTTCACTAAATGAAAAATATATTATTGTTTGATTAGCCAATGCACCAAAATGGAATATTTCTAACTCAAAATAGTATTGATCTAAGTTAAATATATTTTAACTAGCATTTAATTTTACTAGACTAAAGTTAATATCCTTAGACCTTGAACTCAAATATCAACTCACATATATAATAATGGATATTTATAATATTTTGTAAAGTATTAGATGTCTCAAATGTTAAACATCTTTATTACAATATCAATGTATTTGAATGAGAATGGGAAAGCAACTTTTGTATCTCTCTCTATAGATTTCTATTCCTAGATTTTATGTTCTTAGCTTTTCATATTCAATATAAAGTTACCCTTGAACAATTGTACCTTAACAATTGAAAATAGATATGTTGTTCTCTATGAATAGTATGGCTCTGTATACTCTTGTATAATATGATAACTATACCCCCACTAACCTTTTTGTAGATGTAATAAATCCACAATCATCTATAGAACAAACTCTTTAAATTCATTATAAAAGTGAATCTTTGAATATTTCAAAACCCTTTGAGTATATGTTAAATGTATCAAAAAAGGCACTAGTTTTATTTGGATTTAATGTCATAAGATTTAAACTCTTTCAAACTTCATCTTATTGTCACTACTATCTTGAAAACAATTCTCTTATAAGTATGCATTGGAACAAATATTTTATTTAATAAGGTTTGTAAGATCATATTCAACCTTATGGCTATCTTATGAATTTTTATTATCTAATTTAGTTAAAATGTATTGAATAATATAAGTGTCAACTAGGCACCATGCTTGTAAATTATTGATTTTAATAATTTTAAAGTCTTAACATTCTATATCTAATATGGAATCATTGATTTTAAGTATTTAAAATTTTATCATTATATATCTAATATGGAATCTCACTAATTAATTTAATTGGAACTATTAAAGGCAAGTCATTGTATTAGGCCTAATTATAGAAAAATCTACTTGCAATTCTTAATATGACTCTAGTTCTTTCAATCAAAGTTCTATTTATTCACTCTGTCACTTC
>JANIHY010000001.1:4985738-5002825 GCA_027479065.1 Erythroxylum brevipes
ACCCCGGTTGACACGGGAGTATGTCTACTGTAGGCAAGTGAAGGATAGAGGTCGGGATCAGTTCGTGTCTGCATTAGGGTCGCATAATTGTATTCTGAACTTTCTGTAAAGGATGCTTGTATTTGTAACGAGCCCAATTTAGTTATGGCTTTCTGTACATTAAATGATTGTAACTTATTGTTGAATGATTGTAATAACTGAAAATGTTTATTATGAAACTGAAACTGTTTATTTATGAACGTGGGCTCAAATTATTACTGTCTATTCTGCGCAATTGAATAGTTAAAAAAAATCGTATTCTGAGTTTTGATCGACTGATGTAGTACGCCACCCTCGTGAGGCACGGACTCGGATGTCGCCAATGATATCGGGTTCGGGTCACGCGGGAGTGGGGTGTTACATTAGGAGTTTGCAATCAATAATTATATTGCAACTTAATAATAGTGCATAGTCTAGGACTATAGAGTTTGTTGGTCTATGATCAAACTTGGTTGATTAAAACAGATAAACAAATCACTATGGTTGATATGTCTACCGTAGTAAGCACCCTTGAAAAGTTTAATAATGATAATTATAGCACTTGGAGTACTTATATGTGATCCTACCTACTAGGTTAAGATTTGTAGAACCTTTTTAGAGGCAATGAAACATCATCTCCAACAAAACAAGATGATCTTATAAAATGGACTAGTCAATCATTGTATTCTTTATCAATCTAAATGGAGGATGACTTAATGCAATGTATGAAGGATTAGAAGACCCCTAAGAAGGCATAAGACACTTTCACTAGAATAATTATGAGAACAAATGATGCCAAGCTCCAACAATTCAAGAACGAGTTACTATTAATCTCATCGTGAGATATGATGGTGAGTGAATACTTTACTAAAGTTAAAATTTTGTCTAACAAATTTTCAAAGTGGGAACCCAAGAGTAAAATCTTTGAGACAAGAATAAAAAGAATATAATTCATAAGTTGCTTCTTGAGTTTAACAAGTTGTTATAATAACCTATAAGTGGGAAAAAGAGCTAAAATTGAAATAATTAGAAAATATAATGGCTAATTAAAATGCTTTAGATATAAAAAATCTCTAAAGGCTTAATTAAGTAGGAAAAGAAAGTTTTATTAGTCATAAAAATGGAAAGGATCTAAAAGCCATGATATCAAGAAGTGGGAGAAAATCCAAACAACAAGGATCAAATGATAGGCAACAAGGAAGAAGTTGGTAATAAAGGAGAGTTCGCAAGACTTACAATCTTTTGGTGCCACAAAGGAGAAACCTTAAAAGCTCTAAATCTTAAACTAGTTGACATATGCAACATAAAATCTTTCCTAGAACTTCTAAACGAGCTTGAGAATCAAATGCAAGAAAAAGGAAGCTATTTTGAGGGAAAAAGAAGTCAGCTGATCTAAACCGGTGTTACAAATGTGTTTGTCTTAATTAATGAGCACATGGATTTTGAATGACTTATGCATTTGTCACTACCTTATAGTTCCCATGCATTAACTATCCTACGGCGTATTGTAATAGTAATGGATATGTTGTTATCATGGTGCTATATGATGATGTACTAAGTGTCATTGTAATTCTTATATGTTTCTTATCTATTCAATGAAAAATATTTATTTTTCACAAGAAACAAAGGGAAGCTCTCTAAAACTATAATCAAGTTGAAGATAAGACAATCAGTGTAAGAATAATCAATATTTTGCTAATGGTAAAAAAAATTACATTATGCTCATGATTATTAATAAAAGAAAGTATAAGGAAATTTTGTGATTTCCTCACACTCCCAAGTTAAAATTGAAAATGAATGGGACTTCTAGTCTTTCATATGATATTACGGAGCTAATAATTGGTAAATTCGATACATTCATACCCTTCAAAGCCAAAGAAAAACAAAAACATAATTGTATTAATTATAATGAAGATTGGAAGTACATTATAAGTGCTTTAATCATATGGTAGGAGATAAAAAAATCAAGTATGAGAGAGTATAAAGGAGTGAGTTATTGTCAGTACAAATAACTTAAAGTTATCCCTTATATTAGCAAGATAGTGGTAATGCCTTGATATAATTCAAAACAAGTGCAATTAAGTATGTGTTTCATATACTCGGGATGAAGAAGAATATGATATCAATGTCACACAAAAAATCCCCAGGAAACTATGTAGTATTTGGATTTAAAAACATAAAAGTTTATAGGGACCAAAAATAAAGTCGATCTACATGATTGCTATACAAATAGTCTATATAGAGCATGCCTGGGACTGTGAGCTATTACAACTTAAAAGTGATGAATAATAAGTATATGCTTAAAGGGACTTCCATAACTTTATATTAACAAAGATATATTATTTGTTGGATACTAGTATAGGAAAACACACCTCGTATATAAAGACTCTGATTACTAAGAAAAGGAGCTTATAAAATTAGTGTATTATGATGTTGATCTAGACCTTGTTTGTACCCTTGGACATCAAATCAAAAATAATCCAAGGATTGCAATATAGGGTGCAATCTTGGGTCGTTTCACTTAATTGAAACCTAAAACAAATGGACCTAAGTTAACCTATATGTCATGCTATACAAGTTAATTGGGAAAAGCGGGGTTTTTGATCTTTGAAAACACTAACCAAACTAAATTGAATTGTAAAAAGTTTGTAAAATGTATTTTTGGATTTTTTGGAATAGAACATGGAAAGATTAAAACAAGTGATTAAATGTGATAGAATCCCCTTGAAAATGAGATTTGGCCTTCCTAATCTGAAATTAATTTTTCTATGGAGTAGTGATTACTAAGCTTTAAGATGATAAATCTTAAAGAACTCTTTAAGTCCAAGATCTTAATTAGTGGGAGACTCCATTTCTTAAGATCTTGTTAAGTGTGGCTTAGTGTGTGTAGTAGGATCACCCAATGCAATAGGTCAAATGAAATCTTAATCAACTCAATATCAAACACAGCCATGCAATAATAAAGAGAATCAAAAAGATCACAAATAACATATATGAGACTTCATATATTCAAAATCAAAAGTTCTACATCAAATAATCCATTTACACATAGTCCAACATTTGATTAAACCATAATCAAGTAGCTTAAATACAAGTTACAAATCCTAGACTTAGGCATTCATAAATCATAGCTAAACTATGGATTAAGCTACTCCCCTTTTAAGAATGTTGAACTCTAGCCATAGATACATCTTCAAGAGAAAGGAAATCATCTAGGCACGCATCGCAACCGGAAGCCTCACAACTAGGAATGAACCCGAGCTAACCATGGTGGAAGATGACGGTGAGAATGAAAGAGAGAAATGGGAACCGTAGGTGTCAAGGTAGTGGACTATGTTATGATATGTCGGTTGTCTTGTTACTTAACCTAAAATAGGTCTTCTTTTTCAAACGGGTTGTGGATCGGGTTATACAGTATGTGAAATTTCCAGAAATGATTCGAGTTTGCGCTAATTCGAAGGTTCGTTGTGACAAAACATAGACTTCATTACGAAGATCTTTAATTGTTTTGCCGCAGCGAACACTGATCTCATCACGGCGATATTTAATGGTTGTGCCATGGCGAAACATTGACTTTGTCACAGGAAACTTTGCCCGAAATGTCCATGCTTGATCTTGTGACTTCAAGTTATTTATTCCACTTTTGGCTATATGTCTTAAGGATCCTACAATGAAAATAGCAATTTGTAACATCAATTGTCATATAAATCAAGTGAGTGCAATTATTAACTAATTATGACAATTTGATCCTCAAATTATATTAATTCAAAATAAGCACTTTGAAGTCAAATCAAGCACAATATCTAACAAAAGGAGTCGAAAAGTGTAACAAGAACTATGAAAATGTCACTAAATAATATAGAAAACTTGGGTTCAATCCAATTCCTCATACTTAGACCTCTATACTCCTATACAAAGCTTATGAAACATTAAAGATATACATGTACAAAAGAAAATATCGACCACATTAAAAAATGAGAGCAGAAAATTAGTAAAACCAATTTCTCATAAATCAACTAAAGCAGATTGAGAGAACGTTAAGAAGATAAATACTACAAGAATTTAATCCAAAAGATCAAGTAAAAGAGATTTCTCTCAAGGGAAACTGTTTGACGCTGAACTCATTTGTCTTGGAATAATTTCCCTCTAAAATACGCTTAGTCCATTCTCTACTATAAGCTTGTGATAGTTCTACCTCTCCATTAAAAGAACCATAATTTTGCAAATCAAGAGGACTTTAAGGGTTGTAATGATGGATGAAGGCCAAGTGAAATGGAAGGAATAAAAGAAAAAAGAGATAAGTAACATGCACTATAATTATTCTCGTCATCAATCAAGCATCAACTAATGTAAAGGAAAGATTTAAAATTATGCCCTAGTTTGACTTTTTTTCTTTTTAATTATTTTGTTTTGTTTTGTTTTGTTTTTTAATACACAATCAAATTCTATAACTAAAAATAATTGCTTAGGTAAATGCATAATTTAGAGGCAAACAACATGCCCTTTTTTTTACTTGAACTTAAAATGAAAAACTGTAGATAAAATGTTTACATCAATATGAAGACATGTGCAAGTACTAAAAAAGATGGCTCAAGGGGCTAAAAATGGTTAAGTGTTTGGGCTTTTGTTTGGATTAAGGATTTTGAAATGAGCGCCTCTATCATATTCACAAAATTTTAGTTTATAAAGCCTTGATTAAGAATCATAACAAGCACTAGAGACATATAAAATTAAGCAGATAACACAAATGAAAGAATTGAGGCTCAAATATCCTTCCAACAAGGGTAATATCTCAACTAAGCGATCTCAAGGTGTAAAAACATATAGCCCACTTTTTAGCATAATCTCATTTACCTCGCGTTGAAAACATTGAAAAAGGAATTAGCCAAAATCAACTATCATTTTAAAACATGGATCATTTTTCAAAAGCACATGTAACACTTTAAAATTTCAAAAAAATTCAACTCAGAAGTAGTAAGAATCTAATCTGGAAGAATTGTTGACCTGAGGGATAAAAACATTTTGGCCAAGAAAAGATGAAGAGGCATCGGCATGGCAACCATAAGTTTGTGTTGGATCAGAAAAAGAAAGCATGCTATATTTGGAGAACCAGTAGATTTCAAAAAATTTTAGAAATCTTATTTGCAGTGGAAGTAATATATCAAAATCATCATGCCAATCTATACATGATGATATGCATGTTTCCTATACATATCTATGTATATGTATATTACTTACAAAAGAATCTTGGTACCTTTTTGACTATATGTATAATGCTCACACAAATAAAAACAAATTTTTTTTTATTAATAATAAATATTTTCATTACAAAATTGTAATTGAAGAAGATAAAGTTACATGTAAATACACTTGCTTTCCAGGGCACTATATTTACATAACTCCAACAGGGTTTGCTTATGTGCACCAATGAAAATTAGTGATGATGTGTGTACTGGCTTGTTAATTGAGTTGGCCAAAGTTTGAGGGATTGTATACTTTAATCTTTGTGAAAATGAAGTGATAGAATTTTATTAGTTGTATTTGATCTTTTCTTAAAGATAAGCAAAAGTTTAAGTGTAGGGATGTTGATAGGTGTAGATTGCATTGTATTTTAATAGGTAATTTGATGTACGTATAGTGATTAATTTGATTGTTTAGGGTTTTTAGGTGAAGAAATTGTGTTAGTTCATAAATATTTGTGTTTCAAGTGTTTTTTGGGTCAGAACATGTTTTTGAACTTCAATTATATATAAATGCGGTTTCGAGATGAGTTTATTAGTACTTCAGAGCATTTGAAAGAGTTTTGGAGGAAGCCTGAACTAAAACATAGGCCCATGATCGTGGCAGACAGGCCACAATCATGACAGAAGCACCAATACAGGCCCATGATCATGGCAAATATGTCACGGTTGTGATTGAAGCTCGATCATAGGGTCACAATCGTGGGGAATCTACCACAATCGTGACAGAGAGCAGACAAACTGGCCACCATCGTGCACTAAGGGCCATGATTGTGGCCTACACGGAAACAAACGCGAGGTCACTTTTAAATTCAAGTTTTGGAGGGACATTTTAGACCTTGGAAAGACACTAGGGTTACCTTAATTGGAAAAGACTATAAAAGTATTATAAGCTAACCTTAAAAGTCACTCTACAATCAACCTACATTTGGAAACCCAAAAGAGAGGAAGAAAGATGAGAGAGACAACAGAAGAAGAGGAAGAAGAGGAGGTTTTGATGCCGAAGCTTCCTAAAATAGGTAATCTCCTGACGCTGCTACTTTCCTAAATCATCCAACCTAAGTTTCATGTCCTCCACATTTCCCTTTTTATTCACTTAATATGTAAGGCAGAGATGGGTTGTATGGTTATAGATTTTAAGTTGTTAACGATGTTCTAACTTCTTCTTCAGGATTTTACTTATATTTAATGTTAATCTAGTTGAATTGTGTTTATTTGATTTGGGTTTTATGATTGATTAATGTATTTGTATGTTTTAGTAACAAACTGAGAGGGTGAGCTAGATAAAAATTATTAGATTGGATTAACGAGAGTTAGGCAATCTAATTGACTAGTTAATCAATCTGGATCGCATATGCTGGAATCAACACCCTAGATGAATGTCCATAATGATGACTTATATAGATAGGATCTCTAACATATTTGAAATATTGAATCGGAGGATCTTTGCTTTCTGTATGAGACATAATAGGTTGTAGCATCAAAGACCATAAATGTGTGAAGTACCTAGTTGATCACCAGTAGGCCAGGAGTAGATAGATTTAACCAATCCATCCCTGAAAGTATGAAGAATTAGGGGAGTGGTCGTGTGAAATAAGAGGCTATGATAAGTATGGAAAACTTTATGGTAGTTTGTGATCCATTTATTGGCATAAACTTTTCTAGCTCTTTTGGAGGCAATTGCTTTAGGATCTAAATTATAGTGGTCTAATCATTAGAATGATCAGCAACCATGTAAAAAGCATCCAAATTAGAGTTTGGAAAGTTAAGATCTACAAAAATGATTTTGGAGGCGATAGATCATCTAATGATGTAAAGTAGCCATAATTATTGTAGGATCTTGTTCTACTCTAGTGATTTGGATCTGTACTTGGAATCTTTCAAATAATTTTAGATCATTTAGCCTGATGTTGAAATCAACTGCCATGGTAAGGATGACACTTCCATTGATGAGAGTTGTAAGCAAGGTACCAATTAGAGCATTTTAGTAGGCTGTGTAGGCATTGTCTAGAAGAGATATCCTGGCTATAGCAAGTATTCCCTTTCTTCCATAGAGAGTAGGAACAAATCGAACTGCTCCAACATGTAAATGAGTATGTTTTGCTTTCTCCAAAGTGAGGTGAGCTTCTTAAGGATCCCCAACTTTACACACTACTTTGTAAAAGTAGCTTGTAAACCATGTTATTCAATACGAGAACTTTGGATGATTTCTTTTACTTTTGGGTGATTTGTAGAGAGAATAGTAAAAATACTACAAGTCCACGAATGATCTCTAGAATATGTACTGTAAGGACTAAGTAAAGGAAGAGAAGTATCATGTACATGATTTTTCTACTGGAAGATGGGTAATTTCTATAAGGTGTTCTATTTTATTAGATAAAGTAAGTTTAACACTAGAAGGAAGATCAACAACTAAAAGAGTGAAGAAAGATGAGCAAGTTTATGATTGATAGGTTTTTCACTTATGTTTTCCAATCTCTTTACTCACTCTTATTAAGAATAGCATAGACTACCCATCATTCATAATGGCTATGGCTCTTATGGCAACAAAGTTTATTGGCTTTGATATCACTTCGAGATCCTAAGGGGCACACAGGGAAAAAGACACCAAAAACTAGAGGTACATAACATAGCAAACATACCTCATCGAAGACCAAAGATCAATAAAGATCAACTAAAGTTTAGGTTTCAGGTATGCTAGTCGAGTACACTAACCCTTTCTCCTTACAATGCACAAAACTCGAGGCTATGTATGACTAATATACTACATTATTTAAGACTCAAGCTTTTAATAGAGAAGAAGTTCAGAGAAAAGCCATAAAATCAAACACACTCAAACTTTCATTCATGTAGACATCCCCTCCATCTTTTAGGAGGATGGTGTCAAAGGTAAATCAAGAACCTAAAGTAGGTTTGGTTGGTTGTACTAAAACTTCTAGTGGTGATGATCTGAATGGTTTAAGGTCTATAGAACCTGTGGTATTGACCTCTATAAATGCTACAAGATAGCATTTTGCATTCCCAATGCACAGTATCAATAGACTATTATGCCATTTGGACTAGGCTTTAGTTTTGCAGACTTCTTGGGATTGCTGAAAAGAGGGTGAATGTGTTGTTTAATCAAAGGATAATTCATTTTGAAGACTTTTTCATAATCAATAGCATCTAGATAGGTAGGGTAAGAAGGAGAAACATCTCTTCCCTTACTTATTCATTCTTGGACTCGTAATATTTGTAGTATTCTCTCTACAAATTGCTCAAAAGTAAAAGAAGTCATCCAGAGTTCTCATCTTGAACAGTTGGTTTACAAGCTACTTCTGCAAAGCAATATGTAAAGTTTGTTACCATAAGATCCATAGCTATCGTGTATGATGGGTAGTCTATGTTATTCTTGATAAGAGAGAGTAAGGAGACTGGAAAATATAAGTGAACCTATTAATGATGACCCCGTTCATCTTTCTTCTACTCTTTTAGTTGTTGATCTTCCTTCTAGTGTTAAACATACTTTGTCTAATAAGATAGAATAACTTGTAAAAATTACCCATCTTCTAGTAGAAAGTCATGTACATTATTCTGATAATTGTGAAGATCTTGTTGAGGAACAAACAAGTGAAGACGACAATACAAAGTTTGTTGTTTCAGTTACTTCTTCTAATGATGACTCCTCTGATTCTTCAGTCTCTTCTGAGGATGATTCTCTGTACATATTACAGCAGACATCCTTGAAATTGGACCGTCAACTAATTAAAGTTTCTTGTCCATATGTCTAGATCCAACTTCTTTGACAAGATAAATATGATATACCCATAAAGGCTATTGGGTTTATGGATACTGGATCCAACAGAACTATCATAAAGCCTAGTATTTTATCTCTCGTGGACTTCCCATAATGAATATTTCACTATTGCTAATGGTAACTCTTTTAAGATTGGGCTTATCACCAAGAGAAAGATCAAGATTCAATTATTTCCTTAATGTATAGTGTGGACTAAAGTTCTTGGAAGCCATCTACCTGGCCTAGACATGTCCCTGCAAATATGAATCAGATAGTGATGATGATGATGAGTTATACAAACAATGAAGACAATGAAAGAAAAAGTCACATACTTGTTGTCTGCCTTCTCAGCAATATCATCCTCTTTAGGATGATGACGGGGATGATTCCAGTAAATCCATTTAGATGGGTATGGTTATGCTCTTTATAAAGCGAGATTCGCTCCTTTGGGATCTCTAACTTAACACATTGCTTTGCAGTTTTGACTTCTCGCTTCACTGGTACTCTACGTGTTGGAGCTCGTTTCTGGAGCCCAACTCTTTGTCTAAAAATTATACAACTTGAGCGTGCGTATTACCTTGTAGGGTTGTTTCAATGAACCCTCATTAGCCATCATCCCATATGGGTGGCGTGCCCACACAAGTCAATCATCAAAAATGAACTTATTTCTCCTATTTCTGAACAGATTTTAGGAAACCTCAAATTGGAATTTCAATTTGGCTTCTTTAGAACATTTATTCCCCATTGTCTTAAGTTTTTAATGACACCAAAATCATTCAATTTGGTTCAAAAACCTAAAAGTTATAGCCCAAATATTTTTGGGCTATTCTTAGACTAAAATAGTACATTATGCTTAACTTCCATCGTGAAATTGATAGTCTTAGAGACTAAATTAAAATTTGAATCCCTCAGATACTTTGTAGCTCTATGTCTCTATTTTATTTAGAAATAAAAATAATCTCATTTAGGACTCTACAAATCAATATATCATCAAAAAAACTGAAGTATGTTTAGTAAAATGTCAAGTTCATGCTCTTCCAATTGATACCCTCACTTTGATTCGATCATTCTTTTTAGAATCAATACCAAAAGCTATAAATTTTTAAAGATATATAAAAGTGTTACAAATCCAATGCTTCAAAAATCAGGTCATTTGGAGGTCGGATGATAAAGTTATGGCCAAAAGAGTTAGAGGTGTTGAGGTCTGGGAATACGAGCAAAGTCGCGATCGCGACTTCCTACTTTGCTTTTCTTCTTCAAACCTGTCTTGGTAAAATGAGCATAACTTTCACTAAAAATATCATATTAAGCTCATTCTTAGACTGTTTTAAAGAAGACTTCTAGATCTGCAACTTCTATACGAAACTTAAAAACAATTTCTACCTCTATAAGGGTCAAATTTTCAAATCAATGTAGTTGTCCCGAAAGTCCATCCTAAACAGCATCACAAACTTCTAATAATCATATCTTCCATCTCTATTGTCCAAAAATTTCATACTTTATATCAATGGAAAGCTAGAAATATAAGCTACAACTTTCAAGAGACAACTTTATCTAATTCAACCTATATCAATCCAGATTTTTCGCTGAAGTCAAAAACCCAATTTGACCCTTATGAAAAACTTGAAACTTTCAATGTACAAAGTTGGAATGTTATGAACATGACCATTTGACTACCAATATTATTTCATTAAACTCTTTAATCTCTACTCATTGTACCCATCACATTCAACTACATCTCGTCATTCATAATGTTCAATTTTGCTTGTCCATAACATCTCACTTATAAGCCATAATAATTTATGTTCAAAGTTCATCAACTCAATTGGATAACTCTTCCAATTTCATCTAATTTCAACTCATATCATCCATACATAATTCATAATTCATTAACAACAAAATAGGAGTTTACAAAGCTTAAATGGCAATCCAAGCCACATTACATCATCAGTATCAAAATCCAAATTACAAAAAATACCAAACCTAATAATTCTTGAAATGCATCTAAAGTCTTGCTTTTACATCAATCTAACTTAAAATACAAAAATATGCATAATCGAACGAATGCTTTGACTCTCTTCCACCCGATCTCTTTCTCATCATCTGGAGATGGGAATGAAAGGGGGTGAACTTGAAAGCTCGTGGGTAACAGTTTATAACGGAAAACTAAGCAAAACCTTAGAAAACATTCACTTGTCATAGAAAATTCTCATTGAGTTCATAAAACACATGGTTCTCAAAATCTCATCATGTAGTCAAATTCACAAACTACAAAACATGAATGCATCAAACTTGTTCACATATCATGAGCTCATAAGCACATCATAATGGTTTGGGTAAATCCATGAACATGACGAATTACACATTTCCACATAATGGTCCTGTGTAGTTGTAAACTTGAGGTATCATTGCAATCCCACATAGTGATTTTGTGTAGGCGTAAACTTGAGGGAGTCTATCAAGGAGCTCCATGCCACTAGCGGTTAGGCGGGAGAAGTCTTTAACTTAGTCAACGTGCATGTGACATTTTTGAATGGATTACGCCAAACCCACATAACAAGTAATTCATGAATGGGAAACCATTTGTCCAAATGACACATTCTTGGAAACTTGCTTTTCATGAATATGAGATATTTCGAAAACTATTTCCGAAAATATGATTTCACAAATATGTATCTTTTCAAAAGAATCATTTTGAAAGTCTTTTCACAAATCATGAACCCAATTCACATATCAAACACATAACAAATTCTCAGTTCATTCAAGAAGCACCAAATGCAGCATTTATGATGCAATTTAAAAACATTAAATGTAACACCCCACTCCCGCAAGACCCGAACCCGACATCGATGGTGATATCCGAGTCCGTGCCCAGTGAGGGTGGCGTGCTACATCACTCATTCAAAAACTCAGTATAAATTTTTTTAAAAAAACATACACATACTTTATATATTATGCGAAAAACAATTTACATAAATAATCATCGGTCAGTTCAATGACCACGGGGGCCCTTTTATAAATACAATATAATTCAGTCTGTTGACTTTACAACATTACCTAATCATTTATACAAAAAATTCAGAAAGTACAATTTTTCTTAGACACTAATGCAGACGCGAACTGATCCCGACCTCTTTTCTCACTCTCATGTGGTTGCTATACGCCCGTTGCCTAACGGGGTATTCTTCTGGGTCCTAAAAAATAATTGCAAATTTTAGGTGAGTTTTACGAACTCAGTGAGTAACCATCATCGGTGGTTCACTCAATTCATGCAACACATCGTTTCACATAACATATATTCACATTGTTGCATGTTTAATCACGTTGCACAATTTCACTTGAACATAAACAATTTGATACTTTTCATTCTATTGACATCCATAATCAATTTAATTCATAAAACACTCAAACATAAGCCAATTGTTTCATAATTCACATTCAAAATGATTGGTACCATAGAAACATAAGGCAGAGAGCCTTTCACTCAATCAAAGAGATTAAAAATCATATGCATATTACATGCGCATGTGACACTTTTCTAATTTATTTCCGTGTTGTGACCGAGCGCCTGAACTGTGCCAATATGGGCGTATTAATCGTTGAGCCTGAGGCTCTAAACTATCCCATTATGGGCGCATTAATCGTTGAGTCTGAGGCTTTGAACTGTCTCATTATGAGTGCATTAATCGCTGAGCCTGAGGCTCTGAATCACTGTGGGGCTCGAGGCCCAAATATAAATGTTGAGCTTGTAGCTCTTGGTGGCTGCACCGGTCACAACTATCATTAACTGATCATGCATTCATGCATGGAATGCATATGTCGAAATTGAGCAATATCACATTACAATTAAACCCAAATTATCGCATTCAAACACTTAGTTTCATAATTATTCACATTAAAATCACAGTCACAATTTATCACATTAAAAACACGAAGGTATCACATTCTCAGACAAATAACACTTCTATGTCATAATCTCCCAATACATCGGACACCTTCAGTCCGGAATCCAGTCATAAACAACGCGCAATCACACCATTCTTCTCCACAGTGTTATAATTGCAATAATTGAAAAATAATAAACAATAATAATTGACAAACCATCTAGGTTACTCACATTTATTTTGGAAGCTAGAGCCTGGAAGTCTTGGCAACGTCTGTGGGTTGACATTCCAAATGCGTCTCTAAAACAGTTCAAATATTCACGCATTACCAAATGCACAATCAGAAATATTAAATAATGCACATGTAGCAATTTAGATGTGTACACTGCATGTTCTTGACATTCCCGGCACTATTTCACAATTTCCCATCATAAAAAAATCCTCTAAAATTTAGAAAGTCCTAGACACTAAAGCCACTCAATTCGAACCTCTATAGTCCAATTATTAATAAAAGACGGATCAGAAAAATCATTACTCAGTCCTCTCACTTCGCCCTAACCAATCTCTGACAATTTTAGCTCTAAGAATTCCCAATTTCACAGATAAATAAAATTAAATATTTCACGAATCCGACACCTCGAGAATCAGGTCAATCGGATGTCGGACGGAAAGATATTCCCAAAACAAGCCCAGAATAACACACTATATGTAAATTCACTCTAGAAATTGAACTTCTTAGGGGCTAAATTGAACTCTGACCTCTTCATAACATTTGTATATCTATGTCTCTGGTTTACTTAGAAAAAGGAATCATATCGATTGGAGCTTTATAGCTCAAGATATCTCCAAATTACTGAAGAATATTTAGACTTTTCCTACCAGTTTGCTCACTTTAATCAGATCGAACTTTCTCAGTTTAATCTCAAAAACCATAAATTTGGTATGGAAAGATATACAAATGTCTTAGGAATCCAACGCTTTGAAAATCAGGTCGATCGGAGGTTGGATGAAAAAGTTATGGCCAAAAGAAAGAAGAGAGGTCGGTCGGCCAAAAATCGACCCCGCGACCGATCGACAAGCTCGGGCGAGCGGCTGAGAGCTGCGCTTGCCCGAGTGGATGCGCGCAGGCGATCACCCGAGCGAGGGTGATCGCTGGTGCGCTCACCCAAGCGGGCGAGCAACCGAGCGATTGGCTACGCGATCCTGACCTCCTAACTTCTAACCTTCATATCTTTTGACTCCAAACTCCAAATTTGACAAACTTGGTACCGTTGGAAAGATAAAAGACAACTCTACCATTTTCATGCAAGACTCAAAGATCAGATCGACTTATAAAGGGGTCAAAAATGCACTCCAAGACGACCAATCGACAAGCTCCTCACAAATAGTACCAAAATTGTAAACATCATAACTTTTCGTCCCCTTAGCCAAAAATTCTAAATTTTACATCAATCAAAAGAGAAAAACAAATGATAAAACTTTCATGAACAACTTAGAAGCCAATTCTAGCTCTAACCAATCAAATTCTAAAGTAAAGCTTCTACCTACCGAAATTATTCTCAACAATAACCCAATCTTCCAACATGCATAACTTCACATCCCCTTAGTGAAAAATTCCATATCATATAGAAATAAAAAGCTCAGACAATATACTACAATTCTCAAGAACGTCTTAGAACCAAATTCCATCTCTAACTAGGACAAATCCTCCCATTAATGTTGTTGTCCTGTTAGGGATTATTAAAACAGCACATGACCTGAACCATAGCCACACTTTACGAATGTATATCTAACAATCCTTACATCCAAAATTTGCATATAATACCTCATTAGAAAGCTACAACAATCCTCTACAACTTTTCAGAAGGTCACTTGAGCCAATTTCACCCTTAACAGTCCCAAATAAATATCTGAGCACAAAAAGCACAAAACCTATGCCCTTAGAACATTTGCATACCAAAACACAATTTGGGCTGAATTACCACCTGAACATTATCAGACCATAACTTACATTCTAAACCTCGAAAAGTATCATACTCAGTGGCGTTATCAAGATAACAAATAAATCTTCAACTTTCAAGAATACCAATGTCACAAAATCTGTCTCCTTTATCCTAGAAAAATTCTCAAATTTTCTGGTCTTCAATAATGGAACCAAAATTCGGATACTATTCATCCAGCATACATATCTCAACTTCCAAGCAAAAATTCAAAGCTCTTCAAGCCACAATTGGATAGAACTTCCTTCATAGGAATTCTAGCCATACTTCTCAAGTTTAATTTAAACCAAATCTCAACTCAATAGCATAACCACATCAAAAGTTATAAATAATTACCTGAAGCATGCACAAGTTCCATTTTTCAGATTTCATACCAAATTCTACTCCTTTCATGCAAACATCAATACCACCTCAATAAACGTCCCATTTAGCCAAGAATTCAGCCACAAATTCATCAAGACAATTACTTGAGAAATTAAATGACAATTTGACAGCACACAACATACACAATTTTCTTACTTTATTTCCACTCATCTAACATCATAACCTTCATTAAAAACACTAAATTCACATTCTTTAATTACCATGTCATTTACCCTCACACAAGCATACACTTATACCCAAACAATCAACACAAACTTCATGAAATTAATGCACCAATAAGCACAATAAATGCAATTAACAACAAAACAAGACATAAAACTCAAAGCTTACCTAATTAAGCTTCAAATCTTCCAATCTTCCAACTTATCCCAAATTTCCTAACTCTCACTCACCATATACGATCATCAACTTCTCAAGAGGGTGAGGTTTAATGTTAGCCTTTTAAGTGAACTAAAAAGAAGAGAAAGCCAAGTAAAGGAAGGCAGGAAAGATGAGCAAAATTTACAAAAAAAACAAGGAAGAAGAAGATCCACGAAGAAGTAGGTAGGGGAAGGTTTCGAATGAGAAGAACAAAGCTCTCTCAAAAATCACTTTTCACTTATTCCAACATGAAAGTGTCATGCATGACTTGCTAACCTTAAGAAATTATAAAGCCACTAAGTCTAAGACACCAAGTAGGCAAGTGACAAGTGTCACTTACCACTTGTCTTTTTCTTAAGAATCCATTTATTTCATTTCCAATTCTAATTTAATTTCTAGTCCAATTTCTCTCCAAATTCCAATGGTTCAAAGTAATAAATCCTAAAATCATGTGTCTAATTTTTCAGTGCCATTGGACAGTCATTTCCAGTACAGGAAATCCAATCAGTCAGCCACCTGTCAATTTTTCCGATCCGGAACTTTTCCGCAAAAAATTCCTAAATTTCTACAAAAATGTAAAACACACAAAAATCTACTTCAATTCCATGTTCAAGCACCAATTCATATTTTTCACAATAAACACATATGCCGGAAAATGTCAGGAATGCATGTATAATCATATGCATTTACAAAAATTACAATTTATGCTTATATGGAGGCCATATTATGCATGAACATACCGGGACTAGTTTACTCACTCATAACCCGTCCTAAACTACTATTTTAACCTTCCCATCGGGGATGGGATGTTACACTTGAAGACTATATATTGGGTGTTTTTAATTTTTTATTCCTTATTTGTTTTAATTTTTTTGGATTTAATAAATGTAAATATATATTCTGACCATGATTTGTGTTACAATGATGAATATGTATAAGTAAGTTTGTTTGGTTGAGGCTAGGATTGATATTGGATTAGGATAATTTTTGTAGTATTAGTTTTTGCTTGATTGAATATGTGGCACCCCACACCCGACGAGACCCGAACTCGACATCCACAATGATATCCGAGCCCGTGACCCGCGAGGGTGGCGTACTAGAACAATCACTACTTTTAAAAAACTCGTTACAACATTTTTAATTTTCTTCCGAAAACCGTTGAGAGCACAAAACAATCCATGGTTTGGCCCAATTATAACAAAACATTTTCAAATATAAAACAATTTCAGTAATAAACCAATTTCAGTCGCAAACCAGCACTCAATAGTGCTCAGTCAATCATGTACACATAGAAATGCATGTCCCAACTGGGCCCAATGCCATTTCTGAACATTTACGGTCCTACTATTCAATTACACATAAACAATTGGGCCTACTGAAATCAACTCACTACACTAATGCAGATGTGGACGACACTGATCCCGAC
>JANIHY010000001.1:5024669-5041215 GCA_027479065.1 Erythroxylum brevipes
TAATTATTCCCTATTAGTCTCATCCTATGCCAATTTTACCATTTTACCCTTGCAGGAGGGGGTGGGATGTTACATAATATCTCATACGGTCAGATATGCACACACATTGATCGATAATATGATCAATGGGAAAGGAGACAACATTGAATTGGTGCGGAAGGCAGATATGTTTTAATCTCTACATTATGGTAGAGAAAGTCACTATCCTTCAAGTTAGCTTTAGCCTAGTTCTTTAAGCATCAGGCCTATGACATTAGAGTGGGAGTCATATATGTGGGGTCATAGATGATTAGGCTGGTCTAAGGCATGAGGCTAACAAAATGTTTACATGGAATAACACTGATTCAATAGATGGTGCTGATCACTCTCGAGACCTTAGAGCGATGTGGATAGTTCAGAGGAGGCTAGGTTAGTAAGGACATGTTTAGATTCTAGTGGGAGCTGAGGATCCAACTGTTGCAAATAGAGCATAAGGGGAATACCTTAATATACAATAGTAGTAAACCAGACATGATCCTCGATAGATGGAGGAGGTGTTGGTACATATTGTTGGAGACTCAAAAGTTACAGTACTAGCTCCACCAATGCAATTTCCTTTATGTTGAGTAACCCAAAATTTATATCTTTCACCATACTTTACCTAAGCATCATTACACCTTAGTTGAAAGATGTTTTGATTTTTGCCTTTAATTTATTTTATAGTGGTGGAGATATGATATGTTAGCAAGCTTATGGTTAAGAATCAATTCGATATATTGATTTGACAGTTTCATTGATGATCACCCTAAAGACTAGTGAATTAAATGAATCTTTTGTATAAGGTTATTAAATTTTGTGACACTTCATTTCAGAAGGGCTATCAAAATATCATTTATAGATTTGCCTTGTGAAAATTTTATTATATGATTATTTTATTCTAATTGTATTTTGATTTAATTTTTAAAGCATGACATTTGAAGTGTGAATAGATAGGTTGAGATGAAGAATAGGGGGATATTGAGAATAGTTGATGAATTGGAATTATCATTTCCTTAAGGATAAGCAAATGCTTAAGTGTAGAGAAGATGATAAGTAGTATTATAGCCATATTTTTAGTTCTCGTATCTATGCATTTTGCTTGTTTATTAGATTAATTTTTATTATTTTGTACAAAGTTGTACATATTTTGTTTTTGGGTCTAATGTAGAGAGCAAGTTGGAGTTGTTTTCATTAAGCTATGGAGTAAATAACAATGTACACGACCGTGTTGGAAATTTTAGAGACTTATTGAGTTTTTTATGTGGAAGACACATGTTGGCTAGTAACACTACCGTATTGAATAGTGAGAAGGCTATATTGACAGTCAATGCCTAAGTTTGTGTATGTATTAGCTTTGTGTAGCGTTAGATATTAATTTGAAGAATACAGTCACCAATATCCAATGTTGGTGATCTTGTATCTTGTTGGATTTGAATTTTGAATTTAAATAAAAAAAGATAAAGAAAGAGAGGAGGCGAGAAAAACTTCAGAAGAAACCTTATGATGGAAAAAGGAAAAGAAAAAAACAAGGAAACCCCTTTAGAGCAAATTTTCATCAATATAGAGTGAAGTTTTTGAAGATTTTAGGGATTTTAATCACATTATCCTTAATTTTTGGTTTTTCCTTTAGTTTTGATGTTTTGTTCAATATTATGATGACCTAAACCCTTTCTAATATTTGAATTAGATGAACCCTATAATGGATCTTATAGTGACTTTGCTTTAATTTAATTTATTCTTTGATTTCATTTGATTTATATTATGTGTTCTTATTTATTCTTGATCTAATATGGTTGGTATGTTGATTCATGTACGATTTCATGTAATTGATATTAAGAAATTCAATGTATGAATAGATTTAGCATAATTGAAAGGAATTGAACGTAAACCTAGAGATAGATCAATATAAATCTTTCACGTGGTACATATATTTTTTAATTAGACTTAAATTAATTTAAACTAATTTTCTTAATTCTGATTATATAAAGTAAATCTTAACTAAAAACTAATAAACCTAATTTAACCCTAGTTTAACTAATTTTAACTAATAAAACCCGAATTGTTAGTAAATTTTCAATATGATTTTTAACCCTCTTGCATTTTGAAACCCAAATATCCTAATTTCTAAAAAAATTTATTTAAACCAGAATCAAATGACCTTTAGAAATAGTTAGTGAAATATCTGACTTCCTTTCCTATATAAAACAAAAAAAAGCAAAAAAAATGATGTGAGTAAAGACGAAGCACTAAAGATGATATAATAGAAATGAGATGGAAAAAAAAAGAGTTATAAATAGAGAATAACAACCAAATGACATAGAAAGAAGAGCATAAGAAAATAGAGATAATACAATAGAGGGATAATCTAAAAAAAAAAAAATGCTTATTTGGATTGGTTTGGTTAACGAAACTAGGAAAACATATTAGTGATGACTTCTCAAAATTTTGTTAGCTATTCTTAGATACCTATTAATACATAAGATCATTTTTGTAATCCTATTTTCTTTTGGTGATTAGATTGTATTTAGAGGTATCGTGAGCCTTATCATGATTCCTCAACTGTAAGTAAACCAATATGGATGAAGATGAAAATACATTTTTTTCCCACTAATTTGGAAGTGAAATATGCAAATCCTGAATATATTGAGATCAAAATCTTAGAAAAGGTAAGAAATAATGCAAAAAAGTCAAGGTGAGGTGGAAGGAGCATTAAGGATAAGTGTCTTGATGAGCTTAAAACTATTGCCACACATTCTAATAACTATTCGGGTGGGATAATGAACAAGGACAAGTTAAGTGGAGTTAAAAGTTTCTCCCAATAACTTCATACTTCAATAGGCCTAATAGTTGATCGGCTCCAAGATATTAAAAGAACTAATGCTCACGTTTAAAAAGAACTTCATGAAGTGCCTTGATAAGATTGCTTAACTAATTTTGGTTTAATTAAAATATATGAGCCATATTGTAACACATATATGTCATATGGTATGGTGAGATCAGCATAATTAATAAAAAATAATAAATTTATTTAGTATAACACAAAATGGATAGAAACATAATTATGTTAATATTTTTGTTTATATAAAGTTTAAAGTGAATGTTTTGCAAACATTAAAGAACATTTTAAACACTCTAAAATTATGGTTGACTTATATTTTAGTGAAAATATTAGGATTAAAAATGCACTTTTTGTCTATAAAAAAATAAAAAATTGTAATTTTTACATATCTTTTTCTAAAGATTTATCAACTTAAGATTTCACTAACATGTTCTAGCAAAAAAAAATTTTTTTAAACTATATTGTTTGCACTAAAATATAGATTAGGCCTTAACAATTTATAACGCTGAAAAAGAATATAGCCATTCAAATTTAACCTTAAATTGATTGAAAACTCATAACGAGTTTATATCTCTGTTAGCTGAATGTAACATCAACACTAACGTGATATTTATTTTTCATTTTTATCTTTCATATGAATCTTATTGTGCTATGTGGCTTCCACTTGGCACTTTAAGATCAGTTTATTTTAATTAAAACTAAATTATTATTAATCTAATTGTTCCTAATTTTAGATTGATCCTATTTTAATTAATCTTTAAAATCACGAATAAACCTTAATTATTAATAACAAAATATAATTTAATATTAACCTTAAATGGTTACAAATAAACCTAAATTAACTCTCTCTTCCTTTGCTCTTCTCTTTATTACTATTCAAGCCACTATCACTGCCACTTACCAACGTTAATACCTTCTCTTTAAACCATTTTTCCACTCAACATTGTTTTCCCTTTGATGACCTAACCACCATCATAATCTCGCTAACCACAATCTTAACCTCCTCGACACTCACCACCCCTCAAAAGGGATCCATAATCAAATCCACAAAAGCTGCTTCTTTTTTGTTTTCAAGAGTGTTCCTTTTTTGTATTCTTTAAGTTACATGATCTTTTTATTCATATGATCGATTATCCCATCTAAATCTAAATTTAATAATTTTACACTCTCTAAAGACTTATTTGACATTATTTCCTTATTCTACGGAGAAACCCACTTCATATTCCACCTGATCTTTGTCTTTTCCTTCTTTCAAGGCATTAACAACCTCTTCAACCGCCGCTTTGCAAGTGTCTAGAATCTCTTATTACAAGGGCATTTCAAAGTATTGTTGTTAAATCTGTGGAACAGAAACTTAATGACTGCAAAATCCACCACTCATTAGAAAGTTTAGAATTGTAATAAATCAAAATTAGGGTATATGTGATATTAGAACACAATTTAGAAAATACAAGAAAACAGAGTTGCACACATGAACTTCGTCTTGCTCCTAATGTGCTTAATGCTTAAATTTTATATGAAGCATAAACACTACTTTTAGCAATTGCAACATTGATGGATATACTAGCAAAAATATATCATATTTCTTTCTAGAATTAGGTCACTGATATATGACTTGAGAAGACCATAACAAATAAGGAAAATATGCAAAGTTTGATGATGCCATTAGCTTTGTTCTATTCTTCAACCACCATATCATCTTCTAGATATCTAAAAACTTATAGGTACATCATTTGATATATATAACATGTAAAGCAGGATAGTCAAAATCCATCAAGTACATACCTTTTGATGTGTATGCTTCTATATCACAAAATCGTATAATGTTCATCAAGAAGCTAATATTACCACTTGAACGTTACCTAAAACCCGACTTTAGAGGAACAATATGTTACTCAGCTTACTCTTTTCCATTAAGTTACATACAACAACTTAAACGGATGAACCTAAGATACTCCTTGGACTATTAGTTAAGGAGAAATTGAAAAAGTGAGAGTGATGTTGTTGCAACAACTCCTAACCTCTTTTCAACTTCTACCTTATATCCTTTACTTCCCTCAAATTTCATTTAAAACTACCTAGAACAATATAATTTTCTATAAAGAAATGGTATTCCCTGTAGAACAAGGAAGTCATAACAAAGAAGTCTCTGAAGGGTGTAAAATCATTTAATTTGGAATTTGTTTAGATAATTATGTGAATAAGGAGATTATGAACTTGAAAGAATCCGAAAAAGAAATGCCCTTGAAAATAAAAAAGAAGCAACTTTTGGCAATGGATCCATTTTGAAGGGGTGATGAGTGTGGAAGAGGTTTGGAATGTGGTTGGATCCTCGAAGAAATAACAAATTGAGTGAAAAAAAAAAGGTTGGTGGAAGAGGCGTCGACGACGGTGAGTGGCGGTGATAATGGATGGAACAATAATACAAAAAAAAAGAGGAAAAGAAGAACATGTTAATTTAGGTTTAAAAGAAGTTATTTAAGATTATTCTTATATTAGAGTTTTTTCACATTAAGGTTTATTATAATTTACTGAAGTTAATTAGGCTCAACTTAAAATTAATAATAATTGATATTTAATTAAAATGAGTGAGTCCCACAATATTATGTGATTTACACGTCATATTATGGAATTTATATTAGCAATAAAAAATAAAAAATAAATGTCTGATAAAATAATAATAGCGTCTCGCTGAAATACTAAGTCTAAAGAGGTCCAATAACTATCATGCTAATATTATTAACGTGACATGTAAATTCTATTAAAGATTTCGTCATTGTGAAATTAAATTTAAATAATTATGAAATATTAAAATTCTTTTAAAATGTTCTCAAATATTGGAATTCAACATTATTCTAGTCCAAAATTAGGGTTAAAAATGCATTTTAATAATTTATTAATTTTATTAAATATTAAGATTTAAATTAAATTCTTATTTCTAAAAAAAAATGTAAGAGATGCACGTGTTTGTATGAAATAAGCAAATGAGGACAGTGGTCCTTAACAGTCCTTAAAAAAAAGGTGGGAGAATTTATTAGTTGTGGGATGAAGGTTCCAGTTCAGCTACTGGCTGCTGGCAAGTACCTTTTAAACACACTTCCTATTAGTTGCATATTGCAGTCGCCATCTGGTAATAATTGAGGGTATATTCTAAAGCAAACACATGATGCAAGTGGTGTTGCATAGTTGTCATTTGCTGGTTAGGTTGGATCTTGGGTGACCCAACTCATTATATATGTAACACTCAAAACTCTCATTCCTCTTCTTACAAACATTGAACAAAACATGTTAATTGACTTTGGAAATGAGATAATTTAGGAAATAAATCTTCTTAATTAAAACCTATGCACATACACATTAAAAGCTGTGCTTTACCATATTCGGTACCTTAACTGCTATTTTAAGCTTATTTCCATTATTGCAACTGTGTGAACTTCTGATCATCCTAAGCTATTCAAAAAAAGGTTTCTAACAATGTACGTTTCAATTATTTATAACTTGCGTAGACGAGGACATCAATTGATGGTAATTTCAATGACAATACCAACAAATGATTTGTTGCTTTTTCCACCGAAAAATATTAACATTCTTGATTTTGTCAAAACAAGAAACGTAAACCACGATGATTACTTAACCATGAAATAAGAATATCCATTATGATTTTTAGTATTAATATAAAAAGCAATCTTTTATATTATATGCCAAAAATATAAAACAACACATTTTTAGGTCAATTCTTAATTCTCAATAATCATTTTTTGGCAGAATTTTCCATTCATTCATTCATTCTAAATTAACATGTATTAATGCATGCAAATCGAAGCATCATGATTGTAATCAACAATTTAACAAGAAATGAAAAGGGCTTTGTATCCACAAAAAGTCAAAAGACCTATCCAATGATAATGCCAATGATCAAATAATCAATTGGGCGGCAAAAGTATTCAAAAATTGTTTAGCTTTTCGGCCTTGATTGCGCTATTCTCTTCACAGTTCAAAACTCCTCCCATTTTACAGCAATAACAACAACTTTATTGTATAAGGTTATTTTTTTAACTAAAACTTCTTTTTTTTACGAGGGTAGAAAGAGAGATATATTAATTTTACGCAATTAAAGTTTAATAAAACACAAATAATTCATTTTAACTAATTTGAAAAACTATCTTAGGTAAAAGTAAATAGTCTTAATTCAAAGGGTATGATTGAGTAACAAGGGACTCATCCACCCTTCATCAAAAGTTAGGAGTTTGATCCTTAATTTTAGATATGGAACAATCTTAAATTTTTGGGCCGGGTGGGATTAGTCACTGGAAAGTACTTTCTTATCAGCGAAGGGATTAGTCTTAAATTTTTGGGCCGGGTGGGATTAGTCACTGGAAAGTACTTTCTTATCAGCGAAGGGATTAGTCACTGAATTAACCGGTCAATTCTCTAATCATAGACAAACAAACAAAAAAAGAAAGTAAATAGTCTTACCTGCCAGCGGCGGTCATCACCTCACAATTGAAACATGTCAGCACTTGGGCCCCGTGCATTGTACGCACCACGGCGCACGTTATATGAGAAGGATGTTGAGGATAAGTGATGTGATTGGAAGAACAAGGAGAAAATAAGTCCACCTAATTTCCGCTCCATTTTCTTGTTCATTTGTCTCTCTCTACTCTGTCTCGCTCAGGAGTTGCCATGGAATCTCTCTCTCACTTGTTCTCTTTGTAATGCCTGCGGCGTTTGCTTTTAACTACCTCTATGTCACAAAAACTTTCGTGGAGAGTGTTGGAGTTTTGAGAGAGACATCGCTGGGTGTAGATTATTAGCTTGTTAAGGATTTTTTGAAATTATAGGGTTTGTATACAACTGGGAGTGGGGTTTGATTTCGAAATGCCGGCTCGTCGATCGAAGTCGGAGAAGGACGATGCCGGAAAACGGCTCCGGCGAGACCCTTATGAAGTCCTCGGCGTCACTCGTAACTCTACGGACCAGGAAATCAAAAGTGCCTACCGGAAGTTAGCTCTTAGGTTATCTTTCGCTCTATACTTGTCGTATTTTGTTTTATTAGCTCCTGCAGTGCACAGTTGGCTCCTTCGACTTATTGTAGTTGAATGTATCATCTGAAGTTTGAGTCTTTTGACGAAAGATGGCATCTTCAAGTAAATGAATTGTATTTATGTATCGGTTTAGTTCATTTATACGCATGCTTTGGTATTCAAAAGTGTTTATTTTCTTAGAACGTAATTTTTACAGTTTGCTTGACTGAAACTTTATTGTGTTTTGGAAACTTGGGTTTTTTTGTTTTTTTGTTTTTTGGTGGATTCTCTTATGTGAAACGGATGATTTTAGTGCAAGCCATATGCGGCTGTGACTATGCAATATGCATGAATGAAGAAAGCTCTAGCGATATCTGATCTGTGTCAAATAGGATGGCTCCGTAATGTTAACAATGATGTGGATTGATTGCGTAATTTAGCTGTATACGAGTATGCTTTGATCTAATTTATAAACAACCCCTGGCGATTGTCAATAACAGGGAAAAAAGTGGGTTTACATATTTGATTGCTTGTGTGGATAAATTGAGAATTGGATGTAGCAAAGTTTAACTTCCACGTGTGGCATATGATCTGCAAAAAATTGACCAAAAATTATGTTCAGATAAGGATGAAATATACAAGATGAACTTCCGTTCAGGATACTATTGTATGGTATAACAACCAAATTTGTCAAAAACCCAACATGGACCCTAGAAGGATGGGGAGGTGGAAGACTATGGGTTGATGACACTTATCTGGATTCTGCAACTGCTAATTGAATTTGCTGTTTCAGGTACCATCCTGACAAAAACGCAAATGATCCCGAAGCAACTGACATGTTTAAAGAAGTTACATTTTCCTATAACATCTTGTCTGACCCTGAAAAGAGGCGGCAATATGACTCAGCTGGTTTTGAGGTAGATTTTTTCTGTACAACAATACATTTGACTGAGAAGGACATTTATGTTCTCTCTATAGTTCCATGTTTTGTTTGGTGGCAATTAAATTGCTTAAAATCTTACCAACTTGTAATAGCAACTAAATATGAGAATCTTTAATCATCAAATTTTGATTCCTGTTCATGGAATCAATTTGGAACATAAGGATGATCAATTGTCAAATGATCAGGCGGTTGAATCGGAAAGTCAAGAACTAGAGCTAGATCTTTCAAGTTTGGGAGCAGTGAATACTATGTTTGCAGCACTCTTTAGGTTAGTTTATTATGGATTTGTGCCTTTTCATTTTCAATATAATTAATGGGCCTTTCATTTCAAGTTAATTTTGTGGAAGAATTATTGACAGTTTTAAGGATGCCAGGTCATTTTGGTACTAACTATTTATTAAAAAACAGTAAACTTGGTGTGCCAATCAAGACCACTGTATCAGCAACTGTCTTGGAGGAGGCACTGAATGGCTCGGTCTCCATTCGTCAGCTTCCACTGAGCCATCTTATTTCTAGAAAGGTGATGTGCTAATATACTGGTTCAGGTATCAGTTTTAGCAAAATTTCAAGGACTCATTGTATACTTTCACATTTCCAAGCAGGTTGAAAAGCAATGTGCTCACTTCTATTCCGTTACAATAACAGAAGAGGAGGCAAGAGCTGGGCTTGTATGCCGAGTGCAATCTTCTGAGAGAAGCAAGTTCAAGGTTCGTACGAAACATAAAGTTTGCTAGATGAATATATGAGGATTTGACTTGATCGGGCATGATGAAACTTGATGTATTTGCTGGTTGGTTTAGGACAATATGAAGATTACAATATTTTATATAAATAAACAAGTTGCAAAGTTATATGGTTTCTGAATTTATTATTAAGATAAACAGTAGGAATCATATCCTCTGAGTTTACAACAAGAACTAGGAATCACTCCTAGTGTTTAGAATAATAGAAATTATTAAACAAAGAAACACCTAAAATAATTCCCTCTCCACACTACCAAATTTTTTAAAAAGCTTTTCAAACGAATCTTTCAAACATCATATTCTAGTTTTCTTTTGGATTAAAGATGACAAATAAAGAATCGACTTAACTTTTCTATTAAACAAAGAAACACCTAAAATCATCCCCACTCTCCATCACTACCAAATGTTGCTGATAACATTTCAAATGTATCTTTGAAACATCAAGTTGTGTTATGAGCCAGGGATTTCTAAGTATTTAAGAGGGATGTTGACAAACTGATTGTTTGAGTGATCTTGGTTGTTGTGAACATAGAATATTTAAGATCGTTACCTAAGCTACTCTTAATTCCGATCAAGGTTTATGAATCATGTTTCATTGTGAGAAGCAATAAAATTTGACACTTCCCGGAGGACTTAACTTTTGACATGATAAGTTTCGTAGTTGTTGTGGTCTCTTTCTTATTTTCTTGATTCCCATGAATTTTAGCAACAAGTGAGGAATGAGGCAGATGATGCTTTTATGGAGTTTTGTTTATTTTAGTGAAAATTTAGTTAATCCTTTCAGGTGTAAAATATGATTGTACTACAGGATGAGAATTTTGGAAGTCATTGTTCCATTATTTTGGTTAGTAGTGACTCAATTACATTCAATGTCTTTGATTGCTGTCTGCTGTGAATTCGCTGTCTTATTCTACCCTTTGTAATGTTGTTTAGTAAAATTAGTGTAATGATAGGGAAATTAAATGAAGGTTTAGTGATTGTTGACTTGTGCATGAAAAGTGGATGATAGGCGTGCTAGGCTTACTATCAACAATCTTTTTGCAGTTATTGTATTTTGATCAAGAAGATAATGGTGGCTTAAGCCTTGCATTACAGGTAAGAAACATTTCATTCAATTATTTTAGTTGTCAATATTTTGATCTATAGTCCACAATTTGGATATGGTTTTACTTATATTATTTTATTGGATTGACATGCATTAAACAACAATTTGGACATCTCTGCAAGTCTATTGTAATTGATAATGAAATGTTAGCTTGAGAGTTTTGATTTTTTTCAATGTTTAAAGGATCGGGATGGTTATTAAACAGGTAAGGAGAGAGGTTCAAGGTTGAAAGGTTCAATTAGTAGTAAATTTTTACCATATTGGTAAGTAGGTAAGTAAAAATTAATTAAAAATATATTTAAACATAATATTTTATTTAAATAAAATCAAAATATTAATTAATGCAGAAAAATTATCCAAATTCAATAACTTCCATTGAAATTAAATTTAATAAAAATATGTTAAAATGATCCTAATTAGTTTTGCTGCATATGACATAGACAGTTCAAAGCATACTAGGTTCTTGGGTACCCAATAATAAGAAAGATAGCTAGAATAGTTGAGAGGCTTGAAGGAAATAAGCAAGTTCCACAAGATAACTTATCAAAGTAAGCCCCTATTGAAGTCTCTAATTAATCGGCCATTTTAATTCTTCCTTGTGATTTGGCAATTTGTAAAGAGAGAGAATGATTTTGACAGATTGTAAATTCTGAATCATCACTATCGGCTCCGTTCTTCATAATGTTGTTAAGGGCCAGCAATAATTTCATAAATGTCTCATTATTTACTACTCTGACTTTGCCTGCTGACTGTACCTAATCCAAAATAACACATAGACATCACTCAGCGATTAAGCCTTTTCCTGCCAGTGTTTGCATGTACATATAGTGTATAAGTTTTTCCACAATTGTGAAAGAAGGATAAGAGATAAGTTTTGGTTCATAAAAAGTTCCTTAAAAGATAGAGAAGTATGGGTTTGGCAACCTCCAGAGAGATGGCTGAAGTTAGATGTGAGCTATCTATACATCTCTCTTTGTATCCCTATCCTCTAAAATCTTATATTTGCAAATTGATTTCTGTTTGTCTGACTTTGATAGAGCCAACAAGAGGGAGAATAAGACAAAGGTAGAGTGGCGACAACAAACAAACAACCCTAAGAAGATAGCCAAAAGGACCAAACACGTCCTAAATAAAAATTAGAAACACATCGTAAACAATACCGGTCAAGTTTTAAATATTAACTGGGCGAGCTTTAGATTAGGCATCTTTTATACCATGAACTGGCTCATCACGGTAAACCTGATCAAACTGGCTGGTCCCATTCGGTTTTTTAATCATTTTCTTAGTATCTACTGTGGAAATTTCATTCAACGAGGTTTTGAACTTGATCTGACCACTATTTCAGTAAGCTGTATCTTGGGATTTTCAGTTAGCATTTGACTTTCGTATTTAACATAGCTTGGGTGTCTACTTTTTGGGTCTACTTCTACTTCCTGATTTTCATTTTGTGTGGTCCATGTCTCTTCCTTTTTCTCTGTTTATTCTACCCATTCTAAGACGAAAATATGGAGATATTGTTCTCTTGATCTTTTCTCTCCTCCTTTTGTGCAAAAGGAGTGCAGTTCTGACACACGCTTTGGTAAAACTCTAGTCTATGTAAGAAAGTTCTCGTCGGACTTGTATTTTCTCTTTCCAGTTAGCATAATTCCCTAACATTTGATTTTCAAAACTTGCCACAAAACTGATATGCTATCGCTTAAGAATTCTGTAATTATAGCATGGCTGTAGGTAAGCAGAATATGTCATCTTTTTCCGATTATACTAGATGTCACTTGAACAAAAGCTTATTGGGGTTATGCTTGATCTTATGGTTGGTTGGTTCTCTCTTAATATGGGGGTGTGTACATCAGCTAGAGCAGAGTGGAAAAGTCCTTGTATGGGCTTAGAACTGACATGAGAATTGGGTTTTCGTCAGGTTTTTGTTGAATCCAGCTCCAAGCTCACAAATGATCAAGAGATGTCCCCATCATTCTCATCTGTATAACCATTATTTTGCACATTGTAAGGAACTTTAAAATTGTGACTGGGTGGTCCATTATAATCATATATATATATATATACTGAAGGAAATAGGCTGGCAGATGCTTTAGCTAATTTTGGGTTTAAGTTGAGTAGTTTTTTCAACTTCTGGCAATACCCAGCAAATTAAGTGGGTAGAGTTTCGTTTTTTTTTATTAATATGCAGTTCCCTACAGTGGTATGAACAATTGAATTTGGGGTCCCCCATTTGAATTAAAGAGAGCTTAATTGATCTTAGAATAAATTCCATGTCTTACTTGTTCAGTTACCCATCTTTTATTTATCTTTATTGTAGGAAGACAGCATAAGAACAGGAAAGGTAACATCTGCTGGGTTGTATTTCCTTGGGTTTCCTGTTTATAGATTCGATCAAACAGTTAACTCGGTAAGTGATATGAAGTATCACTTATTATGGGACTATATTAAACTCCTGTTTTGCTCATTATTCTCCATTCTGGGAATGGCATTGTTGTTCATTCAGATTGCAGCTGCAAAGGACGCCGATGCTGCCTTTTTCAAACAGCTGGATGGATTTCAGCCGTGTGAACTAACTGAATTGAAGGCTGGCACCCATTTTTTTGCTGTCTATGGTTAGTTTTGGATGCAACCTTTCTTTGGTTTCCTTGTTTGAGTATTGTATTGTGAGAGGTTTAAAACATGTTTTCCAGGTGACAATTTTTTTAAAAGTGCCAGCTATTCGATAGAAGCTGTTTGTGCTGAATCTTTCATTGAAGAAAAAGAATATCTTAAAGATGTTGAAGCTAAACTTCTCGTAAAAAGAGTAGAATTATCCCAGTTTGAAACTGAATACAGAGAGGTGTGCACAACCTTTTATTCTTTTGCAAGTATATGCATATTTATCTCTCCTTTTTCTAATTTCATATGCTATACTGATAGGTCTTGACACAATTTGCGGATATGACAAGTAGATATGCACAAGAAATGCAAGCGGTTAGTTCGGGTTCTTGAAATCTTCATTTATCTTCTGCAATAATGGTTGAGTTTATTTGTTTGGTCTCAGAATTTTGTTGGTTTTACAGATTGATGAACTTTTTAAACAAAGGAGTAACATTCATGCTTCGTACACATGTGCTGCACCAGTTAAGCGGATGTCAAGTAAAACAAGGAATAAGCAAAAGGATGCGAAAGAAGATGGAAATGTGAGAGATAAGAAATCTTCAGCTAAGGAGAGATCGAGGAAGAAGAAATGGTTCAATGTTCAATTGAAGGCTCAGAAGAGAAAGCCTTGCTGAATGTTTACACGGTCTGGAGATATAGTTTCTAATTATGCAAATCCAGGTGCCCTTGATTGATCGGTTGTGGAAAGCTGAACAAGAGACTTGGGTAAGGCATGAGGCTTCTGTCTTTTTAATTTTTCTGCTTCTCTGGCTGTCCGTCAAGCCTAGGAGATTTAAGTTATCATTGACCTTGTGTTGGCTGATGAAGTGTAGATGATTCTGTGTTGAAATCTTCAGCATGTCGGAGGATGGCAACAATTCATTGTTATTGTAGATTTTCCTTGATTTGCTCCGTCTAGGTGGGTCTGATACAATTCCTCCTTAACAGACTTCCCTTGTTATGTTTCTCCGGAGCTGTACGCAAGTCAGAATATATTACGTGATTCGTTGGTGCTGCTACTTGTGGCTTATCTCTGTGGATCAACTGGCGGGCAATATTTGATTGGTACGAGGTCCAATGATAGAACTTTATGCTGATTAACCAGGTAACAGATGCAGATTTCAGTTTAAGAACAGAATTTGTAACTACAAATTTTGGAGTAAACCTAAACGTTATGGGGATAGCTTTAGGAAAGTAAAACAATGTTTTGAGTTTGGCTCTACCTGACAGGTGTGGCTGTCAACACAGAAAAAGAGGAAGATAGAAACCATAATCCTACATAAACACATGTATATATCCATAAGGATTAAATCACTACCAACTGTCTCGCACAGTGATGGTTTAATATTCTGGATTTTCATTATTCCAAATTGATCCAACACCCTGTCTATGTTTTCATATTGTTCAAATCAAGACTTCAACTGATCTTTCCTTCACTTTCTCCACCTGAACCCACCGTGGCGCGAATAAATGACCTGTCCTGTTGCCCTGGGCTATAGTACTGTTCTGTCAGTCCGATAAATGGCCTGGTCCTCTTGTCACTGAATCAGCAGGACAACAGCCACAATCATTTCTTCAGATTCCGATATTACATATTATCAACCTTTGCCGGCGTCATCACATCGTTTAAGCAGGCGTGATCAGGGTTGTCAGAGTAAATCCTCTAGCGGCATAATACGATATAACTGCAAGTTCAGCATGGCTTATATTGGTTGATTAACGTCAACTCGAGAAATGTTCGACACTCAACTATTCTGCGAGGAAGGAAATCTGCACAGAAATTAGCTTCTCGATAAACATGTTTCAATTCACAAACCCAATCTCTACAAAGCAAGGACTGGATATCGTCAATAACCGCACCCAATACACCTTAAGATTAGTACGGTACAAAAGGTTCTCCCAATGCCATGCTTCAAAGTCCTTTTGAAAGAATTACTTGACTTAGCGGCAGTCACGAAGAGCATGCAGTCTGCCTTCTGAAGTTATTAAGATTTCTAATAGTAGGATATAGTTGGATAAATATTCGGATGAGATATTTTCACTATAGATAAGGAGCATATATATATATATAATATCTAGTTCTGCCGGATTTTGGCTGAACTGTACGTTGCCGTTTGGATCTGTGAGTCTGTTGCTTTCTGTGATGAATCTGACGTGAAGATACCTGCAAAGCAAAGAAGGCACGTCGGGGGTTGTGTCCTGATTAGCCCCTCCGACGCTCAAGTCAGTCTTTTGGTGAAGGTGGGATCATTGTGAAAACGAGAGAGCTAGGTTTCTGATTACGTACCTCTGTTATGATGAAATTGTACCTTATATATGGGATGGACATTAGGGCTAGGTCTTTACGTAAACCTCTGCTTCTGCATGGAAGGTTTTCTCCTGCTAATGGGCCATGGATGTGTGGATCAAGCCCGGATTAACCAATGGGTGTGAGACCGACTGATCGGCTTATGGGTTGTTGTGATTGGGCTCGGGCCCAGTACAGCCGACCCGACCATAAGCTCCCTACTCCTCGAGTCTGAGCGAAGAGAAGGGTCGAAGGAGTATGTTAGAACTTTGTTGCTCGTCTGCGATCTCATAGCTCGTAAACAAGACAGCTCGTAAGGTGGTCGATCGGTCAGAAGTTGGCATTGTAGCTCGGTCATGGGACGAGTCGGGCAGTCTTGATCGATCGGATGCCGACTAGTTGTGCGTAGCTGCTCGTACTGGGGTCGGTTGGCTGAATGCCCCAACTGGTCGGCCTCGGCACCTATTGCGCGACAGCTCGCGCTAAAGCAGATCGGATGGTCATCATTGGCGGACGCGTGAAGGTACTTGAGGCATTTATTGTTTGATGGCGTGTGCCCTCTGACAGCTGTTCAGAATCTGAAATGTATCGTCCTTGTAACCGTTGTGCAGCTGTCCCGTACGTCCCTTCAACTGCCGCACCATTCCGGATTTCGAACAACCCTAATTCCCATGGCTCGGATCATGCCGCGTGTCCAAACATAGCTCGGATTTTCTCCACGCGTCGTACTTCGATTGGATCACTATTCGAGTGTTCCCTTATAAACATTCAGGATCGACAAACCGTTTGGTTTTCTTCACGTTTGCCTTCTTCTTGCTCGCACTCTGCTTTCATTTGTTCTTTCTTGCCTTTAGTTCCCAGAAATTTCCATCAACTGTCGTTCGGTTTCCCCTTCTCCATTCACTAGATAGGTACGTCCTTCTTTCTCTAAGCTTTTCTTTTCAAGAGTC
>JANIHY010000001.1:5041315-5051849 GCA_027479065.1 Erythroxylum brevipes
AGACGTTTGTATCAGTTTCCCTTTTTGAGATATTGTATTTAGCCTGTAGGGAACTGATAGACTTGTCTATATTTTGGATTGAGGTTATGAAATGAAAGATTTATTTGTGGTTTTAAATTTTAGTGATTTGCATGATACAGTTTAATTATATTGATGCCATGCGAGTGTTTAGTGATCGTTATCGTTCGTAGCATTTCCTTGCTGTGGGATATGCGTCGGAACGACCCAGGGGCGTCTCGGTGTGTACTCCACGGTAAGGGGGTGCTACATCCGTAATACATACTGGACAGTTATAGGCCCTCGGTCATAACAACGTAATAATCAAAAGTAAGTCTCATAAGCATTGCATTATTCCAAATGTGATATATGAAATAAGTGAATAAAGTGTATATGATGCACATGATGAATTAATGAAGTTACGTGCTATATATGTTGATATTTATCTGCAAATTGAATATGAACTGTGAACTATTTGTGTTATGTGATATGAGTGAGCTATTTAGGATAGTCCGCTCACTGAGTTGGCAAAACTCACCCAAAATTTGCAACGTTATCTTTTAGGTTCAGGAGATACCCAGTTATACTAACTGGAGTCTAACCACTGCATTTGAATAAGAGTTAGATGACAGAATTAGTTGGTGTTTACATATGTTTTCTATTATTTTTAGTATTAAACATTGTATTCTGAAGCGTTATTTATTGTGTAAATGAATTTTGCTTGTAATAATAGTTTGATGAAACAAATTTTGTATTTGTATTGGACCCAGATGATCATTGGAATTTATGATGATGTGTTATAGTTTGTGACATTTATAATTGAGATTGTTATGAATTAATTAGGTCAAAAGTTAAATTATCAATTTTCTAGATATACGTGTGAAATATTTAAAATTTTGAATTGAGCATGATCGACTGACTACCCTAGCATGCCACCTTGAAGAGTATGTTGTTGAATACCGATGGCTTATTCGAGAATATGCCCTATGACAGTGGGGTGTTACAGAGTTGGTATTAGAGCCTAGAGTTAGTATCTTACATGGGCGTTTTTCAAAATATGTGTTAAGGTACATGCATTTTAAACATATCCTAGCATACAGTGGCAACTGGTCCCCAGTCTGAGTCACAATTACATAGGTCATACTTATGAACATTCGTTAAGAGTCTTAGCAATTAGAAATAATGAGAAGAATGATGATCTGTCAAAGTGTAAGAAAATGAAAGCTTGTGGATATCTAGAAATGTGAAATAGTATATGGTTCGATATGATAGATAGAGATTCACTACATTTGTATCATTGGATATGACATCAATATTGTATTGTGACGATATATCCTTGAATATGAAATAGATGTGAATACATTGTCGTAGATTGATTGAGGAAAGTAGAGATATAAGTACGAATGACAAGATTTAAAGTGTACAAACCAAGTTGAAAAAAAATAAAATTTTCTACGACCTTAAAAGGTTGAACTTGGACTTGAAATGATTGTTTGAAAAAAGTGATAAGAGTTATGATTTAGCATAAGATTATATTAGTGGAATTAAGGTTAGAACTTCAAGGAGGTTATGCTTCTAAAATTTTGAATTGATTGAGAATGTATGTATGTAAGATGAATAAATGATAATTGGAAGATGAGATAAATGATAGCAATATATTTAGGAGTTCTCAAGGTTAAGTTAATTTGTTATTGTGAGTGCATATATGATAATGTGATTACTTTGACAAGTGATATTATTAAGTACCTAAGTATTATATGTTTGGATATGAAATAGGAAGTGATCTATGACTTATTGAATACTCTTTAGTTTTAGTTCCCATAGTTAAAATTCTACGATGACTCAGAGTAGTGCATGAAAGCGTTTAAAGTGATCATTTGGGGATAGATTGAGAGTCTAAATCATGTTACTATATGTGATGAGTTCGAGGAAATAGAAGCAGGGCATGATCGTGGCATAGTCCCTACAATCATGGCCGAGATTAATTGGTTCTGTCACGATCGTGGAAGAGTCCTCATGATCGTGGCCAATTCTGCAAGCTCCTGTCATGATCGTGGGAAGTTCCATCATGATCATGGGCAGACACAAAGGGAGAAATGTTGTCTAGAATCAATTGAGATTTAGGCATCTTTGGCATAAGTTATTAATTGGTGACTTGTAGAAAATACATCTCTAGATAAGATGTAATGATCTAGATGGAACATGCCGAGGTATTAGAGTAAAGGAATCTGCCTACTGCTTCCCTGACCTTTATTATAAAGAATATTTGGATCATGTAAGAAATGATAGAAATTGATCCTATAAAGCAATGATGAATATAGTTAACTGATAAAGAGTATGTAAAAGGTACAGATGATTGGGAAGAGAAATCTTCTTTTAATGGAAACTTTCATTGAATTATATCATATAATTTGAATGTTCCATTTTTGGAAATGAATGGCTATTGAATAAATCATAAGTGAATATTGGAGTCCCATTTTTAACTGAGACTCAAGCATAAAAATTTGAATATGCTATAAAGAGTATATGTGTTTTGTTTGATGTAAAACAACCCAACGACATTATTGGGTTCTTAAATTTAAGATAACACTATTGCTATTGCTAAAGAAGCTTACGTCCACAATGTGAAGTGAATCACACGTTAATACAATTCTTAGAAAACAATATAAGAATGCACGAGAAGGGGGGTTGAATTGTGTATTCCCCTTTTTGAAAAAAATTCTTTCAAAAATGTTTGTTAGAAATAATATTCTTTTACAGAACTTCTGATAGATTCTAATTAATCAAAACTTTGAAAAACTTTGTTTACGAACTAAGTAATGATAAAACTTGAATCTAAAAGAGATAGAGTAAGAGTAGTTGACACAACGATTTATCCTGGTTCACCCCAAACCTTGGGCTACGTCCAGTTCTCAGAGTTCTTTATGAGATTTCACAATCTCTTCAACTTTTACAAATATTCTTTACGAGTCTCTTCAGGTCTCTACAATTATTATTCTTTCACACTTAGCTTCTACAGGCTATCTGTACTTTTTCCTCACAGAAAATGTTTGAACTCTGTTACAGTAAAAAATAGCTCTCAGCTAATTTGCACAGTATGCTTTTTACGATCACGTAGATGTAATTCAGCTAATTTTTTTCAACTATTCAACTAACTTTGCAATCTTCAACTTCGACTTGTATTTATAGCCTTCGTCCCTAACTGCTTCTTGATTCTTGTTTCAGAAATCTTGTTTCTTGAATCTTTAACAGAAACGATTAATCAATTGAGTTCTGTAATTAACCTGAACTGATTCTTGTGTCTGCTTTTCAATTCTTCTTCTGCGTCTGTTTTTCTCAATTCGCATCTTCGTCTGTTTTTGTCAATTCGCGTCTTCGTTCGTTTTTCTCAATTCGCGTCTTCGTCTGTTTTTCTCAATTGGCGTCTTCGTCTGACTTTCTTTGCGTCTGCGTCTTCTTTTATTCTTTTGCGTCTGTTTCTACATCTTATTGTGCGTCTGCATCTGTGTTTCTGTGCGTCTGCGTCTTGTGTTGCTTCGTCTGTATTGCTTTGACTGCATTGATTCGTCTGTATTGTTTCGTCTGTATTGCTTCGTCTGCATTGCTTCGTCTGTATTGTTTTTCTTTTATTTTTCTCTTAGTTATACATCAAAATTATATCTAAGTAAAGTCATTTTGACTTAACATCTTCTTCATGACACTCTTTTTTTTTCTCTTCAATTTTTGTTCTTCTTTCTTCTTAAAATGCAAGACAACACTTCTCCTTCCAATTATGCCTTTAATGATTGAGAAATATCCCATTTGCCCTTCAATTATGCCTTATGTCTTTTATACTTAAGTGTCTTGCCAAAAGTATCCTTGAATATTCTGACATAACTCTTTCTTCTAGAAAGGCATTCTCCTTTGTCTTAAGTTTCCAATGACACCAAAATCAATCCATTTCGTTCAGAAATCTGAAAGTTATGGCTCAAACATTTCAGATTATTGTTAGACTAAAACAGTACACTATACCCAACTTCCATACAGAATTTGAAAGTTTTAGAGACCGAATTAAATTTCAATTTCTTCATACCATTTGTAGCTCCATGTCTCTAGTTTATCTTTAAATAAGAAGTATCTCATTTGGGATCCTATAGATTCAGATATATTTAAAATACCAAAATATGTCCAGTAAACATCCAATTCATGCTCTTTTAACTGATACCCTTACTTTTATTCAACCCATCTTTTTCAAATCAATACCAAAAGCTATGAAAATCTATGGAGGGATAGAAAAATGTGTTAAGAAATTATTGGTTTAAGAATCACTTCATTTGGAGGTCGGATAACAAAATTATGACTGAAAGAATCAAACAAGGTTTGGTCCTCAATCATATTGAACCTGTCTCGGGACAAATGGCATAATTCTCTCTATAGATGTCATATTAAGATCATCTTAGGACGATTTCAAAGAAGACATTGAGATCTACAAATTTCAAGAAGTTCTTGAGGTCAGATTTTATCATATAAGGGGCCCAAAAAAGAACCAGATGATAGGATCAAACGAAGCCAAAGGAAAAAGCAGACTAATGGAAAAAGCATACGAATCAAGAAAATTGTTATAAATTTTCATACAGATATAGGATCGAGGTTTTATTTATATGGTTCAAAAGAGGACTTCAAGATCTACAACATTCATAAATACCTCAAAGAAAAATTCTATCGTTTGAAGGTCAAAAATGGAGCAGACAATAGGTATAAATGAAGTCAAATAAAAAAAACAGACGAATGAGAAAAAGCAGATAAATAGGAAAAATTACCATAACTTTCCCTAAAGATATCGGATTAGGATTTTGTTTATATGGTTTCAAATATTACTTCAATATATAAAACTTTCATGAAGACTTAAATGACAGATTCTATCGTATGAAGGGTAAAAAATGAAGCAGAAGATAGGAATAGACGCAACCAAATGAAAAAGCAAACGAATGGGAAAAAGTAAATGAATGGAGAAGATTGCCAAAAGTTTAACGACATATATCATATTAAAATTTTATTTAAATGATTTGAAATAGGACTTCAAGATATAAAACTTTCATGAAGACCTCAAAGAAAAATTATATCGTCTGAAGGGTCAAAAATGAAGCAGATGATAGGTATAGACGAAGCCAAATGAAAAAGTACATGAATGGGAAAAAGCAGAATGGGAAAAATTGCCATAACTTTCCATAAAAATATTGGATTAGGATTTTATTTAGATGGATTGAAAGAGGATTTCAATATATACAACTTTCATGAAGACCTCAAAGACAAATTCTATCTTTTAAAGGGTCAAAAGTGAAGTTGATGATAGCTATAGACGAAGCCAAATGAAAAAGTAGATGAATGGGAAAAAATAGAAGAATGGGAAAAATTGCCATAACTTTCCATACAGATATCGAATTAGGATGTTCTTTAGATGATTTGAAATAGGACTTCAAGATATACAACTTTCATGAAGACCTCAAAGATAGAATCTATCTTTTAAAGGGTCAAAAATGGAGCAGATGATAAGTATAGACGAAGCTAAATGAAAAAGCAGATGAATGTGGAAAATTGCCATAACTTTCCTTAAAGATATCAGATTAAGATGTTCTTTATTTGGTTTGAAAGATAAATTCATAATATACAACTTTTATGAATACATAAAAGATAGATTCTATCATTTAAAGGGTAAAAAATGGAGTAGATGATAAGTATAGACGAAACCAAATGAAAAAACAGACGAATGGGAAAAAGCAAATAAATAGGGAAAATTGCCATAACTTTCCCTACAGATATTGGATTAGGATATTCTTTAGATGGTTTGAAAGAGGGATTCAAGATCTACAACTTTTATGAAGACCTTAAAAACATATTATATTATTTGAAGGATAAAAAATGGAGCAGACAATAGGTATAGATGAAGCCAAATGAAAAGGCAAACGAATGGGGAAAATTGCCATAACTTTCCCTAAGGATATCGGATTAGGATGTTTTTTAGATGGTTTGAAAGAGAACTTCAAGATATACAATTTTCATGAAAAATCAAAGACAAATTCTATCGTCTAAAAGGTCAAAATGGAACAGACAATTGGTACAAATGAAACCAAATGAAAAAGCAGAAGTAGAGGGTCAGACATAGAAGAAACAGAAGGTCAAACATAGAAGAAGTAGAAGGTAAAACATAGAAGAAGCAGAAGGTCAAACACAAAAGAAGCAGAAGGTCAAACACAGAAGAAGCAGAAGGTCAAACAGAGAAAAAACAGAAGGTCAAACATAGAAAAAGCGAAAGGTCAAACACAGAAAAACAGAAGGTCAAACAGAGAAGAAGCAAAAGGTCAAACATAGAAGAAGCAGAAGGTCAAACACAGAAGAAGCAGAACGTCAAACACATAAGAAGCAGAAGGTGAAACACAGAATAAGCAGAAGGTCAAACACAGAAGAAACAGAAGGTCAAACATAGAGGATACATTCTATACTCCTAAATATCTCCCTTTATAAGGACCATAACTTTCAACTCAAAAGTTCAAAAATTCCACAATATATATCGTTGGAAAGATAAAAGAAATATCTACAATTTTTTAGAAGACAACTTTATCTAAAATAGCCGACAACAATCCAAAATTGCCCTCAAATTTAGAACACAAAATTTAAGTTCATCCTCCAATGTATTGTACCCAGTTCTCAACTTTATGGAAAATTTTGAGATTCTTAAAGACAAAATTTAAATTTTATGTCTTCAAAAGAAATGTACCCATATGTTTCTAATTTAATCCAAATTAAGAATATTCTCGTTTGAACATTTAGAGAAAAAGGTGTAGCTAAAGGACTGAAATATAGTCCGTGAATATTTTCCAGATCAACCACCCATTTTGTTTCACAATCTTTCTTTAACACAACTCATACCAAGATCACCTTTTTTACTTCATTTACTCCTCATTCTCAACTCCATTTCAAATCAAAATCATCCAAAAATAATAATAATCCATGATTAATCATGAACACCAATAAAAGAACAAACACATACGCACATATTCTTCATCAACTTACTACACATACGCAACTTCATTTTTTTGCTTTCATTTTACTTCTAACTTTTACCTCAATTCTTCTCATTTCAAAATATCTTATCCACTATGAATAATCACCAAAAAATTTTATTTAATAGTTCTAATCTTTTAAGAAAGTTTGGGGTCCAACATATTGCATGAACAAAAGAGTTATGATAAGTTCAAGTCGTGCTACTGAAACCTTAGAGCTAGATATCACTCGATTATAACTATCAAAGAGGAAAGCTTGACGTGAAAAAGAAGAAGAAATCGAAAAAACAACAATGGCTGAGGAGTTTCAGCAAGATTTGGATCACAGAGCGAAACAAGGATGTCAAGAAAGAACCTTGATGGATTTCAAGAGACCAAGTTCAATGCAGCTAACCAAGGAGTAGCTAGTCTACCCGTACAAACAACCTCTTTTGAAATTGAACTAGCTCTTTTAAACACGCTTCAACAAAATGTGCAATTCTATGGGCTAACGAATGAAGATCCTAATGCACATATAGTAAATTTTCTCAAAATCTACGATACCTTAAAATCAAATGTCGGAGGATGCAATAAGAATTCGGCCATTTCCTTTTACCCTAAGTGATAGAGTAAAGGTCTGGTACCACTCCCTCAACCTAGCCAATGTCATTACTCCGGATCAATTGGTTCATGCCTTTTTAGACAAGTATTTACCCTTTACCAAGATCATGAAGATTATTGAGGAAATTACCAATCAGCCTATGCATGATTGAGCAGAGTAAATAACCCACTACCTTTTAAGCAAAAAAAGGAGTTGTAGTTATTGATCAAATGATGGAGATGTATGCAAAAATTGACAATTTAACTCAACAACTTAACAATATTAAGGCTTCGTCTTTAGCTTTAGTAAAAACCGTGCAACTAAAGTGTGAACTTTGTACACAGATGGACCATGATATGGTAGACTGCTTCTACATAAAGGATAACAATTTAGAGCAAGTTAGTTTTATGGGAGCTCAATATGGACGAGGAGGGGGAAACAGTCCCTACTTCAACACTTACCTGGATGGAAAAATCACCCAAACTTTTCTTGGACGAAAAATGATGGAGGAGAATTTAGACCTCAAAGGGAACTAGATTTTCAACCAGATAAACCGAGCTTAATGGAATCCAAGTTAGATAGGATTTTAGATAAAATTGGAGGCATGGAGGATGCACATAAGAGTTTTAAAAGAAAGTTTGAGCAAGTAACTAAAAATCACGCCTCTTCAATACACAATCTAGAGGTCCAAGTAGGTCAACTAGTAGATATAATTTGAACTCGGAATGTGGGAACCCTTACAAGGAATACCAAATCTAATCCAAAGGAATGAATCATGGCTATCACTCAGAACCAAAAAAAGAAACTCAAACATACGAAAGAAGATCGAGAAAATGGAGAAGGACAAGCAAATATGAAATTCCTTCCAAGTAAGCTCATAATTAAGCCAATCGAGGAACCTCAACCTGAATTTTTGTACCATATTCTAGCTCAGCGAAAGTCAAATTCAAGTAAGTCGAAAAGGAATTCAAAGGAGGCTGAATTAGATAATGTTGAGGACATAACGAAATAACTACAAACGAGACTCATATTAAAGGAATCAATCAAGAAGAAGCTTAAGGAGCTCATAGTGGAAGAAAACCCTAATATAACACAAAAGAAAGTGGACCCAGGGGATTTTTACATTCTTTGTAGTATCAATTAAGTTAAAATAGATAGGGCATTTGTAGATTTAATAGTGAGTATTAATATGATGCCCTATACCTTTAGTTAAAAATTGGGGTTAAAAGAGTTAGAACCCACTACGATGCTAACGAAGATGGCGGATATAATAGTTCATCGATCGAAGGGTATTATTAAGGATGTGTAAGTACAAATCGATATATTTACCTTCCCCATAGATGTCTTTGTATTGGATATTAGAGAAGATAAGGAAACCCCTATAGTCCTTAGACAACCATTCCTGGCTACTGCTCACTTTATAATTGACGTTGATGGGGGAACTAACTCTGAGGATCGGAAAGCATCAAATAACCTTAACTATGTTAAAGAATGACAACAATTCTCCTTTAATTCTATCTAATATGAAAGAAATCGAACCTTGAGGACCATGGGAAGATATTGAGGATCCTGGGAATGCATTTAGAAAGAAACAATCACAGAGAAGAAGGCAAAGGAAGGTGGAATCCAGGGCATGGTAGTTCACTTGCAAATTGTAAGATCGATGACTGCGCTACCATTGCACGATTCATTTGAACCACTTTGAACACAAGAAAAGCATCAAGCTACCGATGTTAAAAGAAGCACTGCATGAGAGGCAACCTATAGATTGTTAATTCCATGTTATTTCCTTTGACGTTTAGATAGTTTGATTTTTGTAGTTAGGTTATTTCATTTTCAAATAAGGTCAGGAAGGTATAGGTGCTAGATCCTGTTTTCGAAGCCCAACATTCGAAGACATTTAACAGTCAAAACTCATTGCAAATTTTCTTAAATAATTAAAACGTAAGTGGAAAATCGATAATCAAATCGGCCCAATTTATTTAAAAAATTTCAATCACAAAGAAACAATTATTATTGAACACATCAGAGCTTCAGTGATCACTTTGCCCCATTACTGAACACAATGCTTGTTTTCATAATATCCTGACATTTCAAAAACCACCCCTTTTTGGCTTATTACAAAATACATAATACAAAAGATACAATTGAATGCTTATGCTTAAAATGATTGTAAAATACAAAATTTCCTGAACTAAATTCATTTCAAAAGTCTCTAACTATCTTGGAGTTCCAATGCCTTGTAAGGATCTCTAATCTTCTATTTTTGTGCCTGAGGAGGGAAGTGTGGGGTGAGTTACACAACTAAGTAGCTAATATATTTATAGCCGTTGGCAATTGACCAAAGTCAAGCATATGTGTGTGTGTGTGTATATATATATATAGTATTTATATTTTATTCAAGCAATTTAAACATTCATCAAATTTAGCTTAAATCACATAACACTCAATTATACACCATTCTTGATCATCTAAAGATGCAATACACAACAATTGGCTCGAGGAATCTGTGAACAAAACAAAGAAACCGAAGTTTACTCTGTGAACAAAACGAGTCTATCTTTAAGATCTCGTGGGCCGCAAGTGGGCAACCGGGAGAAGACTTTACGTCGACGTGCACATAACTACGAAACGATTCTTCTCTCGCCTAAACAAAGCATATAATTTGTAACATCCCGGTCATTGATGGGATTGATCAAATGGTAAATATGGATTGGGTCATGTTTTTGTACACAAAATTGTACATGCACTTGTGACAATTCCCGGTTTTAGTGTTTTTGTGAAAAATATGAATTTGGAGTGATTTATGTGAATTCTTCTGATTATTGCAAGGTGGGTACCGATGAGATTCCGGTACCGAAAATGACTGCCTTTTGGACACTCAAATTAAGGATATGATTTAGAAATTTTGTTTAGC
>JANIHY010000001.1:5082129-5099058 GCA_027479065.1 Erythroxylum brevipes
ATCTCTCTTCATTGTCGGCCAGTAATACCCCTGCCTAATTAATCTGTGAGCTAACATTCTGCCTCCTACGTGGTTTCTATACATTCCTTCGTGGACTTCAGCCATTGCCTGCTCTGTCTCTTCTTCGCTCAAGCATCACAGTAGTGGTCAGTCATAAGACCGCTTGTACAAGGTGTCATTAACAATCGCATATTCAGCCGCCTTTATCCTTAGTTTCTTGGCTTCCAAGGTATCTTCAGGCTGCGTTCCCTCGAGGAGGTACTGTCTGATTGGTTCCATCCAACTTGATCGATCGACATTTACGTCGAGGACTTCATTAGCTTTCTGAGTACTGGGTCATTCTAGCCGCTCGACCGAAACGTTATTTTTCGCATCTCGGTCGGAAGCCATTTTGGAAAGCGCATCTGCCTTAGCATTTTGAGCCCGTTCTATCCTGCTGATCGAGTATTGCTCGAAATTACTTAACTCCTGCTTTACCAGTTCCAAGTACTTGATCATGCTGCTCCCCTTGGCCTCATACTGCCCAGTGACTTGACCAACTATTATTTGGCAACATCTCCTAAACTAATTAAATGATGTCATTTAACTAATCAAGGTTTTGAATGAAGTGTCTTATTAATGAGGGTCCCTGTATATGTGACATTATCACGTCAGCAAAAATAACGATGGCATTAACGTCTGGCTAGAATTGAAAAATTTTGAAAGTTCGAGCATTTTATTGCTCCTTTTTAAAGTTTGAGCTATAATTGAAAATTTGACGAAAGTTTGGAATTTTTTAACAAACCCATTAAAAATAGATGATAATGACATCATTTTCCTAAAACTTTTAGGCTTCAAACCAACCTAAATTTTCCAAAAGAAAAAGCCCGAGTCAAGCTCAAAGCCAAGTCAAATTGAGTTGTGCCAATTAATTTCAAGTTAAGTCAAGCCCAATCTTAACTGCCACCCTTAAGCCTACCAGTGTAGGATAGGCTTTTATCGGTCTAATTTCTCATTATTTTTTGCATCATATAATATAAAGGTTGGCAATCTACATATGAAGGATTTTTAGTTATGATGGGGATCCCCAAATAGGTGAAAGGGGGATCCCTAAGCTTTATACTTGATAGGCTTAGAGTTGTTAGCGAAATGGGACAATAATTAGAGAGACCATGAGAAACATTTTGTTTGGATTGATGACTAAACATAGTAATTGGTCGAAAATGTTAATATAATTCACTAGCACCTAGATAGAGGAAGGATCAGCTTTGCAAAATATTAGGATATCATCAATAAATGTCAAATTGAACAGTTTAAGCTTGCTACATTTGTTTTGAAATTTGAATAATGTTTTTTAGAAAAGTTAGAATTAGTGAGTCTAATAAGATCCTTAATGTAGAATGAGAATAGGTAAGGAGAGATAGGATCTCCCTACCTTACAAGCTTCTTTCCTTGAAATAGCATGGTTTGTTCACCATTAACTAGAATCTGAACGAGGTAGTGGTAATGAATTGTTGAATCCAAGTTATAAATTTGTATGGAAAGCTAAAAGCTTGGAAAGGATGAATAATGCAGTTCTAGTTGATTGCGTTAAATGCCTTATTAAAGTCAATATTTATGATATTATTCTTTGTGGAAGATTTCTTTTGTTAACCTTTAAGAAGCTCCTATTGAGCAAGCTTTATCCAATGTAAAACCCCTAAAATCCGTAAGTATATGGATCATAACTTGTAGTATTAAAGGTGTCGATCCCACGAGAAGTTGTGAATTAATCTAATCCTAAGTTATCTACGGCTAGAAAATTTAATAAAATGTAAATAAAAATTGAACAGAAAAGTGAGCACAAGAAGGTGAGTGACAGAAAATTAATTTGTGAAATTAACGCAAGAAATTGAATATTGAGAAACATCAAATTCACAATGGGAAATCACAAAAGAAAATTTACCAAATTATGAGAGAGGGATTTATCTTATCATCAATGCTAACTTAATCAATTTTGTGTTATTATGGTGTCAGTTATAGACTATCGTAATGTGGACTACTCTCTTTCGAGTTATAATCACTAAATCCTAATTAATAAACCTTAATTAAGTCGAGTTACCGAATTTGTAATCTCTCGATTAACTATCAGCTCACAACCTAATAAGTTCTTAAGCTTTCTAATAAACTATCGGGTCTCACTCGAGATCTCTCTCCATACAATTGTCGATTTGCTTAATTATGTAATCTATTAGATTATTTAACTCTCATTAAACAACCTAATCATTTCACACTCAATTCACTGTCTTGATTTATTATCGAAGTGTGGAATTACAGTAATTAATCATAGCACCCAATCAAAAAAACACAAAAACGACTATATTAACATTGAATCAAGTTTAAATCCTTAAAGAAAGTTAAAATATCATCATCAATCCACAACCCATTAACATAATCATATTCATCTTACACATTCAATGAAGAAAATGACAAAGATAAACAAAACATCACTTGGATGGGACCATGATAACTAGGGAAGGCAACAACGTCGGAAGCCCTCTCCTCTTCTTCCTCTTTTCTATCTTCTTCTTCTCTCCTCTTGAAGCTTTTGCCAAAGTGGCAGAATGTAAATTCCCTTTTATCTTTTATTTTCCTTTTATAATGTTTTCCAATTAAGGAAACTCTGGGGTCTTCCCGGGCTCAAAAAGTTCGAAATGTCCCCAAAAATGATGTTTGGTAAGTCGATGCGTGCTATCTGTCTTGTAGGCCATGATCGTGGCCCTGACATTTACCTTCTGTCTTCATCTTGCTTCTGTCATAACCATAGCACATTGGCCACGATTGTGGCTCTGGGTTTTACTTCGGGCTTCCTTCGATTCTCCTCCATTCTTTGATAATTGATCTGAAACACTAATAAACACATTAAGACACCTCATATAGACAAAATTTAAGCTCAATGCCATACTATAACCCATAAACACTCACAACACAAATGTTTAACTAAACAACACAATTCTACCCTAAATATGCACTAATTATTCAATTTAACAACTAAACACATATTAAACTAGTCACTAAAATATTATGCAATCTATCACTATCAGCTCCTATACTAATAAGATGTTATCTCTTACACCTTCCACTTATATAAGCACCTTGTCACTTACTAATTATTGAGGTAAAAAATTCTTACATTTTTTATACAAATTTTGGAGATCACTTTATAGAGGATATTACAGCATGTAATAGGCTTGTATTCCATGAGGGAGCTAGGATTTGAGACCTTAGGAAACAAAAAAAAATATATTTGTCTTATTGAGCTCCCAAAGTAGCTTTACTGAATTGAAGAATTCCACTATTTCATTTGTGACATGCAATTTTACCAAGGTCCTAGATTATTTTAAAAAGCAACCATTTAGTTTATATGGCCTTAATGCTTTCTTGAGGCTGAGGCTCTTCAAGTCATATTCCACTACCTTTTCTTAGATAGGCCTCATTAGGCTTTTATATTTGACCAACAAAGAGAGTTTGATTTATAAAGATATTGAGAAGGGAAACTAAAGTATTACTAGAGTTGGATGATCTTAATATGCCTTGAAAGAATTTTTAAACTTCTTCCTTAAGTTCTTCCTGCTCGTATATCCTTACCACTTATTCATTGCATAGATTAGTGATTTTGTTAGAGTTCCTTCTGGCAAACATCACCTTAATAAAAAAGTCATATCCCTGTTACCATCTCGCATCCAATTCACTATTTTTTATTACATTAGGTATTCCAGCTTAGCCGGATTAATCTTAAGCTCCTAAGACCCCACCTCAAGAGTCTTAGAGGATGTAAAGCTGAAACCTCAAGATCTTTCAGGTTTCTATGTAGCCTGTACACTTTTGCGCACAAAGAGTCTTCACATACTTGATTTTTCAGTTGATGATTGATCACTAGCTTCCCCCTGTTCAGCATCAGATTCCCATCAGTCCCCAGGCTCCCTAATAGCTCCAACTTTCACATTATCGCTAGAAGTGAAGCGTCCGTAATTGATCCGTCAAGGAGCTTTACCTAAGGAACTAGATGATCATCAACAGGAACATTTCATATTTCTCCTCCTTTGACGTGACTCGAACTCAAGACCTCCTAAAAAGGAGAGCCTTAAGTGAAGAGCTGAAACTATTTATATCACTGCTACTTGTCTCCAATTCACTATGTGTTTCTACTTAAAGAAGAGAGTTTTTAGCTTTGAGGTCAATTATGTATTGGTTAAGAGCAAGCGTTTCATCCTTAATTTTTAGCTTATATAAAGGATATTTGTAAAGTTCAAGTTGAGATATAGATTTTTCTTATTGATGTCTAAACTTTTTTTCCTTATAGTAGTTAGTGCAATATTCTAGCTATATTTTTGCTCCAAAAAGATAACGTTTTATGTGAACAAACTCAAAACGACTTTGTTTTTTAAGGATAGAAATAGAATTATAACAGGTTAAGTAGTATAAAAAATCTGTTGCCGAACTAACGCACGTTGCCGAGGTTTAACTAGGCTATTAAGTACAAACCGTTTCTTGGGGAATAAAAAAGGAATGGTCTTACTAATTGAATACCGTTCCGTGGGGAACAAACAAGGAATTAATTGTAAACCGTTTCGTGGGAATAGAAAAAGGGATTAAGGTGATATTAATTGCGTTATTGTTTCTTGGGGAATTAAAAAGGAATTAAGGAGGATGTTTAGAAGACATTGACACATGTTTTCAACACTTCATCTATCTTCTAACTATAATACATTAAATAACAATTCAACGGTGGCTTGCATGTCCACGTTTTGTTGAACATTGAAACGGGTGCATGATTCTTTATACCATTTGTGTCTGACTCTGACTAGTATAATTGCCGACTATTACCAGCACGCCACAAGTTGACTGTTTTCATCTTATTGCAATTCCTCCATATTGTAAAAATGACCATCCGCCGGTTAGCCAGAAATCTCATTTAAAATCAAAGGAAAGTACCATGTAGATTCTCATGTTATTGCATTATTCAATTCAAAGCGTTGCAAAATGGAAATTTTGTTATCCATTATAATTCAACCGTGTACAACGAAAAGATAGCCAGAAGTTATGCAAATGGAAATCCTACTAATTATGAAGTGCTGTAGAGCACGGAAAGTGAACGCTCTACATTTCAACTCCTGCGTTCAGAAACATTAGCCCATGTGATGCACAAGATTGATTTGGCGATAGGCACAGGATCTTCTCTCAAATCAAACATGTGCTGAAATTGCGAAATATCAAAAGATGATGCGACCAAACTGATCACGCGACACCATAAAGTCCTTCAACCTTGTAAACATTCCAAGCCCATCTTTCCACATCCTGGCAACTTTCGACCAAACAATGGCATTTTTACTTCAAGTTTTTCTAGTTTTACTAGCCTTACCCTTCTGCCTCTCTTTGAGCTTCCTAGATTCGGATTATGTACATGGTTTCAATTCCTCAAACGGAACAAGCCAAGTTTCATCGATAAAGGATAGGATAATTGAGTTAGCCAATCGTCAGGACACGGTGGATAGGATGAAGATGGTCAGGAGAAAAATTCACGAGAACCCAGAACTTGCTTTTGAGGAGTATGAGACGAGTAAGATTATCAGGCAAGAGTTGGATCGTCTTGGTGTTGCTTATCGGTGGCCGGTGGCGAGGACCGGTGTTGTGGCAGCAATTGGGTCTGGTTCGCCACCATTTGTCGCTCTGAGAGCTGATATGGACGCTTTGCCTATTCAGGTTAGTTCTTTATTCTCGTAGCTTTGTTTTTGGTGGATCGGTGCATATATGGAAATGCTATGTTCATGGACTGGGAAGGTATTCTTATGCCTATTCTGATGTCATGCTTAATTATGGTCATGCTATTGGAGAATCTAGACTAAAAGAATTCACAATCTGGCTTCCTGTTAGATTGGAAATAACTAGCCATATTAAACTATTCTTTCCTCCAAATCTGTGTCACTTGCTGTATTGTATCTTTAAACGAGTTTTAGTTCTTCCTGGGGATTCTTGGGACCGGGAAATATCGAAGTCAAATAACCAGGCATAACCCGAATTGGCAAACAACTGGTGTTCTTGAAATCCTGTGGAAAACGTCTCACGTAAAGCTCTTCAAAAGCCGTAATTGTCCTGGAAGAGAGAACTTCTTAATCTTGATTTCACTGCTGCTACAGGAATTGACTGAATTAGAGTTTAAAAGTAAAGTAGATGGCAAAATGCATGCTTGTGGCCATGATGCACATGTTGCCATGCTTCTAGGCGCTGCGAAGATCCTACAAGAACTGAAGGACACATTGCAGGTAATTGAACTTTTTAAGTTCTACAGGAAATGTGCGTTAGTTAATAACAAGGGCTATAATATCACTCTCTGACTGCAACTTGTAGTTGCAGTTTTGCGATTTTGTGATTGTTGCAACTGATATTGAGACTTATCGCAGTCTATACCCGTAATCATGCTTCTGCAATAGCTTGCTGTCTTCTATTTAGAAAGTTGGGTAATATCGTACTCATATATAGTTCTAGAAATTAAGCAAAAAGCGTTTGAATTGCAGGGGACTGTTATCCTTATATTTCAACCAGCAGAAGAAAGAGGCCTTGGTGCAAAAGATATGATCAAAGAAGGGGTGCTTGACAATGTAGAGGCCATTTTTGGGATACACCTAGTACATGTTTATAATACTGGGGTTGTTGCTTCAAGGCCTGGGGAATTCCTTGCTGGATGTGGAAGCTTCAAAGCAACTATAACTGGCAAAGGGGGTCACGCAGCGATTCCTCAAAACTCCATCGATCCAATCTTGGCAGCTTCAACATCAGTAATTAGTTTGCAGAGTATAGTCTCGAGGGAGACTGATCCTTTAGAGTCTCAGGTATTAGATCTTCATTCAAATGCTTCTTTCCTGAATTGGGAGTTTAAAATTGTCTAGGTTATTAGTTGACTCGTACAATGCAGGTAATCTCTGTTGGTATGATCCAAGGGGGAACAGCTTTTAATGTGATACCAGACTCTGCCACAATAGCAGGAACTTTTCGAGCTTTTAGCAGGAAGGGATTTAAAGCACTCAGAGAGAGAATAGAAGAGGTAACTGCTGGATCTGTTAATGTTATAAATTTCATTACCATGGTTAGGAAGGTCAGGATGCTGATAAACAGAGAACATATCTGAAGTTGGGAGGTGTTTAGGCAAGCCTTCAAACGGATGGATACACTTTTAACAATAAATAACTGAACATTTATGCAGAGATTTGAGTGCCTGATTGCACAAACAAATTGTTATATAGCTACAATATGAGTGAAAAATAGTCAGGGGAGGTTTCTTATTCATTAGAAGCCTTCTAAATCAATTCAGTGTGAGTTGATTGGTGTCTGATTACCTGTTTTATTGATATTGTGGCAGGTTATCAGAGGTCAGGCAGCTGTACATAGGTGCACTTCGGAGATTGATTTCGAAGGAAGGGAGCATCCAATACTCCCCCCGACGATAAATGATGCCAGAATTTATGAGCATGCAAGGCAAACATCCGTCTCCATAGTAGGAGAAGAGAACATAGAAGTACCTCCTATCTTCATGGGGAGTGAGGACTTTGCTGTTTATCAGGACAAAGTACCGGGGGCCTTCTTTTTTCTGGGCGTTGGAAATGAAAGATTGGGATGCAAGCATCCACCTCACAGCCCTTATTTCAAGATAGATGAGGATGCATTCCCTATCGGTGCAGCAATGCACGCATTATTTGCCCATTCATACCTCTCAAACTCAACAAGGACTTACAGTTTCTGATGTATGGAGTCCTGCTATTCATTCCTCTCCTGAGATGCGTTCATTCTTTGGGTACAGAAGTTTAAGATCATGAATTGATATTGGGACTCCTAACAGATATTAACCACAGCAGAAGATTGGATCTGCTGTATTTCACCAGTGAGTGAGAAGAGAATCTTTCACTGGGAGCTTTCTGCCTTGGTTGGCACATACGTTTTCCTTGACATCCGATACCTATTAGAGACTAGACTAGAGGCATATCAACCACTTGACACCATTTGTTGAATTTTTTTATCAATGCCAATCAAATTAATTGATTTAACATTTCGAATGTATACTTGCAACATCTTGTCTATCCCGTCTACCAGGTTTAATGACAGATGATTGAAATGATCCGATATTGGTAATTCGATGGATACAATGTTGATTTTTGACGCTTTTTTGCATGATTAATAGCAAACATGACGATTTTGAGTAGCAGGAATAGGAAACTCATATGTATAGCAGCAATCAAAAGCAGCAAACATTTTAATCTATCATGTATGTATCCAACCATATCCGAGAAGATGAAAGAAAGATACTGTTATGGATTATTAACGCATCAATACAGCAGAACGGTTCTGGACGTACAGCAGATATGAATATTTTTAGATGTTCTGTCAAAGTTTGTTACAAGGGATATTCGTTGATCGAATGCTAGCTGTGTAATAGTTATATAAACTACACTGCATTCATTATTCACATATAGAGAAAACTAAGAGAATAATCTCTATATTTTCCATAGCTTCACTCTTTGCACTTAACATAATATCAGAGCGTTGCGATCCTGGTTATCTCCTCTCCTTTTCTCTGTTTCCTCTGTCATCAGTTTCTAATTGTTGTGTTCCTTCACGCTCACTCTTATCATGGAAACAGCCATCAACTCAGTTACATCTTCAGCCAATCCAGCCTTAGATGTCTCAAATACACCAATACAAAGTCAAAGATTTGTATGACAAATTTATCTTTAGTGCTCTTTTAAGATGAGAGTTGGAGAGTTTGTTTTAGGTATTTCTTTGTGGATGTATTGGTGTATCGAGAGAATGGGTGAGAGAAAAAATTATTTGATTGTAAGGATTTTTTACATAGTAGATTTTCTTCTTAGTATCCGTTGTTTTTTCTCCGATTTGGTAGTTTCCATGTAAATTCTCTTGTGTTGTTATTATTTCTCTATTTTTGATATTTTTGTCTGTAAAATATCATTGGGTGTGAGTTTGGGAGGTCTAAATTCCCAACACTTGTCACTCAATTAAATTGTACCATCCTTTTCTACGCTAACTCTTGTCTTTTGCAGACCCTTCATTGAAGAGGCCAATTCCCTTTGATAAAAAGATTGTCGGTTTATACATTCTACATCACGAATCAACCACGAACTCTCCTCATTTAGCTGACAATTGTCTTACACTCTGATTGTAATACCTATGAATTCATTCTCAGTTGCACTAGTTCTTCATCTGCTAATGTACACCTTTGGCATAGTAGACTTGGTCATATTCCCATAAATTAACTGAAGTTTTTGTCTATTATACCACTTACATTTAGTGATATTCTACCTTGTCTCATCTGTTCACAAGCCAAACAACACAAATTACAATTTCCCAATAGCTCAATTAAAACTGCATAACCCTTTGATATTATTCATGTGGATATTTGGGGTCCTTACTGATGTGAGTAAGAGCAAGGATCACAATGGAGATGGCATACGTGATAGGAGCGAGTTTGTTATTCCAGTTAGACCTATCTCCAAAGCTAGGACCGAGAGACTCAAGGAGGCTTTCTATGTGTGTGTGGGCCAATTTGTGGAGAGAATAGCGAGCTCTAAGCCAATTAGAGGAGAGTTTAATAGAATTGAGCCCAAACTAATTCATTTAACTCAAATCCTTGAACTAGATACACTTGGAGCTTGATGACAAGAAGACTTGGACTATTTTAATGCTTCATCACTTAAGCCCAAGGAGTGTTTGGTGAGCCACTTATTTTATTAGTAGGAGTGAGCTATTTAATTTACTTAAGCCCAAGAGCATATGGATCTAAGAGTGACATCACATATCAGACTTATTTATTTAGTTTTTAGACTTTGTTTTATTTTGGGCTTTCATGTATTTTAGCCCAACCTTTTTATTATTTAACCTAGGTATAAATGTGTCTTTAGGTCAAATTTTTGTAACTTTTATATCAGAATTACTGGAGTGTCGTCGGCTTCAATAGGGAGAAACATTATTCTCTTGTTCTTGTTACCTTTCGAACCATCTTTCACTTATCAATTGCTTTCCCAATTGTGATGTGTCGATTGTTCGTTTCTTTTAGTTTTATTTTGATCATCGGGATTACTTGGAACAAGTTTCTAAGAGGTGTCATAGAAATCAAATCTTGTGCATCCTTATTTTCTTGATTGTTGCATTTCAAAATTTCCATCCTTCTTAATTCCTCAAGGTCGAAAATACACCAAAACAAAACACCTATCAAAAACACCATCAATCAACATCAATCCTTCTGTGGTGAGTGTTAAGTACTCCCTGAGTCAATTAGAATATACAATTTCTTCTTAACATGATAACCTTCTATTCTCATAGTAAGAAAACCTTATTGTGCAGTTAAAACAAGATTGGACAACTCAACTTCTTTGAAATCTATTGCTTCACCCCTCATCATCAATTGCATCCTCATGAGTATCAACCTAAAACATAAAAATTTTATCATTTTTTCCATTTATGCCCAGGTACATACTTTTTCCTCACACCAAAAGCAAATACTCTTAGCTCGTTTGTCATTAATTTCTTTAGTGGAGAGCGTTCTGTCAAGATTGTTATTCAAGGGTTAAATAGCAGGGGTAGATAACAGACCACCCGTTTGTCCTTTTGGATTAGTAATTTATGTTTTGGTCTGTCAATACATTGACGATAAATGGAACTAAGGTTGATGAGTTAGGTAATTCCTTAGGTTTAATGGTAAGGGTAGTATGTATGTTATTGTATGTAGGTTTGGGCCGTTGAAATAGTGCTGTTATTTGGAGTTCTTGGGGCTTAGAAAGGGAATAGGCTTCAGCTAGTGATTTAGGCTTGAACATGCATAGTCATTTGGATTTCATCAAGTAAGCTAGATAAAAACAAACTAAGAGCATTATCTTCAGATATATCAGCCTTTAGGTATAATTCATCAAAAGCATCAATATACTCTTGTAAAGTGCCTTATTGCCTCAAATTCCTCAATTTTGATAAAGGATCTTCATAAGTTGATTAATGAAATCAAGCTCTCATGTTATAGACATATTCTTCGCAATCAACCTAAGCTCGTTCTCTGTTCATCTTCACATAACTAGCATGCCACTGCAATGATTTGCTTCTTAAATAGGGTACCACTTTCTTGATTTTTTTTTATTTTTTGGTAAGGTACCCTCTATATTGAAGTAGCTTTGCACTTGTCGATACCAACTATCTATTATTTTGTTGCTGCTCAACTTCTTCCACTAGAGTTATGAGTTCTTGTTCATACGCTTGCAACCGCGTTCTGCTTGCCATGAAAATTGGCTACCAATTGGTATGTTCCAGAATCAATAACAGAACAATTAAGAAGTAAGAAGAGAAGATAATAAGAGAAGATAAGAAGATTGAGGAGAATGAAGAGATTGAAAAAGAATCTTTATTAGAGAGAAGAAAAATTTACATCTGATCTCAGATACCACGTCTGATCTTGCTTCTCCTATTTTAACTGCTTTTGACTAATTCTCAGGCCTTATTCCTATACAACATCCCTTCTCTACTTATTTACAATTCATATCCTTTATTCTCTCTTTACACTATATTATTTATCTTTTCCATGCACTATTTTGTATCAAAGATAGGCTGTCTTAACTCTTAAGAAGGTGAAATCTGATTGATTTTAGGCTTCAAGTCTCACGTTCCCCTTCATCCTTTTTCTTCTTTTATTTGTAGTTCTTTACTTTTGTGATGCAAACTAATGTGGTTCCTCATTAGAATATTTTTATATGTCATGGTTTATTTATGATTTTAAGTCTATGGAAAAAAAAATAAGAATCTTATCAGGGTGGGATTCTAATCCTATTTTAGAAATTAAGTTAGAATTCTTATACCATTAGGATTAGGGTTTCAATACTTCTACTTATTTATGTGTTTCAATGTTTTAACGAATAATGTATATTTAAAGTTCTCTTTTGCTAAGACTGATTTGTAATACCCTATTTGTGTGATTCCAATAGTTATGTTTGTTTCAATTTCTAGGTGTCGTTCCTAGCTCTTGATACAGATCCTATGAGTAATTCTTAGACCTATCCCTAAGTCCTCAGTTTATAAATTCCAGCACTAAAAGCCTAGATTCCTGCACAACTAAAAAGCTCTAGCAGCTATAATTTATAGTATTTTATCATATTGTTAACAAACCCTCTATTTATCCTACAATTAATTTCCATTATAAAACTTCCCGACATTGTTCCTCTTTCCTTTGTCTGTTCACATCAAGGAGTAAGAATCAACCATGGTTATGCGCTGTTCTCAACATTCTCAGTATTTAATAATGAACTAAGCTGTTCTGTTGGGAAGTTGGTCCTCAAGATATATAAAAGATTGATTTCAAAATTTTCTGAGTATGCATATGACAAAGTATGCATATTCCCCAGTTTTATTCTTTCTTAGTTCCATTATGGCATGAGGACAGAGTGTAAAAGTAAGCACAATGGTTTTACATAGAAACATCTTTTGCGCTGCACCATCATGTCTGTCTCTGCAATAACATTGTGCTCCATTTTCCACGATTATTTCTGATTTTCCATCATATGATTTACAAGTTTATATTTCCTCGGTAAATGGAAATAAATCCTGCAATTACGTGTATTCAACAGAGCGTGGAAAAATAGCAACTGTTTGATTATGGTTGCTGGGAATAAGTTCCTGATGCTGAATCGCTAGATGCTGTTGGCTATCTGCCTGCTTTGAAATGATAGTAAAATTTCTTTGTATTTGCATAATTGCACGTACTACATTTACTAATTGCATTAGAGTGTTATTGGGTTTTCCTGCATTTACTACTTGAATTGCACTGCTACTTTGCCGTCAGGCTGGCCTTGCTCTTGGGGGATCTCAAGTCCATAAAGGATCTATAAGATTCTAAGACTTCGCTATCTGAAGATAATGCTCTTAGTTGAAAATTGCTATCCTATTAGTTGCATACATGCTACTGACGTGATTCTCATTAGCTGGTCATTGTGGGAATTCACAACTCAAATCAAAACAATAGCCTATTGGGCTGAAATTACATACAACACGAGAAAGAACAAATAAAGACAAGAAACCAGCTATTCAATGTCACATCTCGCCGATGAACAGTCCCTAATCCAACGAATCAAGGGTAACACAAGGGAATTCTTCATACCCTGTGATGCCTGTAATTCTTATGCGCGAATTTGGCTGCATAATCAAGTCACACTCATGTCAACAGATTATACAGAAAGTTGCTATCTATCTACCAATCATATTACATGGTAGAATGTAATTGTCCCATTTATTTCTCTTTACACTTAATTCCTTTTATACATACAGGCAGTTGTTCTTGCAAGACAAAAAGATACAGAAGTGATGCTAGTTAAGAGCAGAATATCCTAAATTAAATTTGAAACCTATGCTTTGCAAGTTAAAACCATCCATTTACTTGGCAACATTTCTGTTTCGTTGGGCAGATACAAATCAACTCAGTTATACCTGGCCTTAATCCTGACTTGTAGTTAAAAAATTGATTTACAACCCACACCAAACCCTGCTTTCTGCATTCATATCTAATCAACATCCCATTTAGATAGGTGCTACACTGAGATGCGTACTTCAAAAAATTACCGGACCATTGAAAGGAGTACCCTTTCAGAAGCCAGCTGAAGATACCAGTCAAATTAGGTAAACCAGAGTCAAACAGGGAGCGCACTAAGAGTGAATAATAAATATATACTTTCTATAGATTCTGTCTATGAGAATAGACATACTACCTGATATTAGAAATGCATTAGAATTTACTAGAAAAATAATAACAAATCCTTTACTATTTAGCAACTAAATAACTGAATACTAAAAAACTCCTAAATGGGAATGTCGAAAAGTTAACAATTAAAGTAAGTAGAAAACTCTATGGGAAGACATTAATATGTAGTTGATCCATGACAATAAGAGTTGAAATTATTTTCCATTAATTGTTGAATTTCTCATCCTGAAAACTAAATTAAAGGATGTGAAGGTTAAAAACTAAGGCAGAATTAGACTATATGAAGAAAAAGCAGTTGGAAGCTTTGAAACATTCAATTTGTTTAATTGGGAATTAAAAAAGTGCAGCAAAAGTTCTGTGGACAATTATTTATTTTTTAAAACATATGGATCAAACGAGATGCCTATTATATTAAACATGACATATAAGAAAAAGGTTAAACCGGCCAATTCCCAACTATTGGATTTCTCAGGAGAGAGTCACTGCTTTTTGGCGTCTAACCAATCAGTTTGTTCATATTTTAGCATACATATGAAACTAAACGCTACCTGACGATGGCCAATATTCCTGCGATAGTTTTTCTTTTTCTTGTACTTGAAGACAATTACTTTTGGATTTAATCCCTGCATTAACAATACAAGAGCAACAAAGGCTAAGAACTTAATTGAATTTACAAGCCAATTCAAAGATTGCATAAAATTCACTACCTGCTCTTCAACAATGGCATGAACAGTAGCATTCGTCACAACTGGCTTTCCAACATAGGTTCGTGTTCTTGTCCCTACAAGTAAGACCTTGTTCAGGGTAATCTGCAAAAGAACTCCAAACATTAACTAAGGTAACAAACAAGTGGAGATCAAACAAGCGCCAGAAAAAATAACATGAATAATCCCTTGGCATACAACATTGAACAACTTCCATATATCTGAGTAGGTGACAGTGTAGGCATAGCATGCCACCTCAATTTTTTGTAACGTTCAAGAAGCAAACAGTACTAACCTGAGCCTGAATCAACTGTTTTAAAAAAATGTTTAGTAACCAATACTGTTCAGGAATCAGCTTCAAATATTAGCACAGACGATTGTGTGGGTAAAGCAAAAAACAGTATACTGTATTAGTCTGGAGCAAGCTTAAATATTAACATTTATAAACTCCAAAGCTGGTCAGAAATGAGGTTCAAATATTAGCTTAGACAATAGTATTAACTCAACCAAGCAAGGGTAGAAGCTCCAAAATGCAAAGGGCTGTCTACATGGGACCAATCAAATGGGCTGTCCTTAACAGATGGGAAACTGAAATCTAATTCCATCGGTTTACTTGGTACTCATGATAGCTTTGCTCCCATAACAACATCTGAGCCTCAGAGAGGTTTGATGGAATTAAAGCATGTCCTTTGATGTTTCATTTCGCCTAAAAGAAGTCAAAAGAAAAAAGCAATAGGGCATGACAAGGAATTTGTGCATTTCAATAAATCGGCAATCCTATGAGCATCAGGAATGTGTTTTTTGTTTCATATTCACACGCAAGTTCAAGTTAATATCTGGAATTCCATCCCCACGGAGAGGAGTGTCTCAATGTTGCCAAATTTAGAAAGAAGGACATCTCTTCAGCTATTCAAGCATCACCAACAAAATGCCAATCCTGCTCTGCATAATCACACTTTTAATAGAACAATATATTTCAGCCTAAGCGATAACTTGAATAGTTGCACTTTACTGCATCCCTATTATATGTTAATGACTATTCCACAAGCATTCCGTACAGTGTGTTTGGTAGCATCTCTCTCTCTCTCTCTCTCTCTCTCTGTGCAACAAAAAGCTTGATAACTGAGTCATAATCGCTAGACTAAAAAGAGCAATCTAAATGGTAAATTGTTACCAATATGGGCTCAAACTAACAGCATCAAAGAATATTGAAGATGTTACAATCTCTTGCACCAACTAATTCACAGATTCAAACAACATTTAAACCACACGAACAAGAACACTACAGCACACAGTCTAACAGGAAATTATAATAAAAAGTATTATGAAAAAAATGAAAGAATTTGAGCAATCAAGAGATTTCAAAAAAGAGTAAAAGACTCTGAACATGCCTTGTCATTGACTTTTGCGCCTTTCAGCCTCTGAACATACAGAAATCGACCAGGAATAACAATATATTGACGACCCCCAACCTGAGCAAAGCATTGAATACAAGAAAGAAATAATAAATCAGAGCAGGTCGAAAAAGAAAACCAACAAGGAAACCCACAAAACCATAACTAATTATCAGAACCCACAAAACCGTAACTAATTATCAGACGAGAACAGAAATTAAATTACGTTAAGAATAATAAAAATGAAGGAAAAAAACACCATGCTTTTGCATGACCATATACTATGGAGTGCAAACTGAAACACAAATCATCACGAGTGCAACACACATTTTGGGTTAAATTCACGGACATTCACCAAGCTATTTAGAAACAAAACGCAAAACATCAGACAGTAAAACCAACCCAAAAATAATAAGTCAAGACCCATCAGATACCAGTATTCATACGACATGAGCAGAGAATTTACTGAACATGTCTCACCATAACAACAGCAAAAACCTCCTCACGCTTGGGCTCCTCCTTTTGAAACTTCAACAATCTGTGCTGCCTCAGGCTTCGGTTCCACTTTGGCCGTAGCCTCCGTTGTCGCGGGTTCTGTTTCGACGACGATCGCTTCTGACTCGAAGAATTTAGAAGGTTGAAAAAATGAAGGTCTTGTGGATGGAAAATGACAAGGGCTGAAATTAACACAGTGTTTGGTTACTATCTTCATAGATGGAGACAGCAGACGGAGACACAAAAAAACCCATCTCTAAAGTATTTGCTTGATGTCTCGACGAATTTTGTCCCAGGAATATAGGAACGGTGATTTTGTGTATCTGTACAGATTATGGTACAAATTTTTTCTGTCCCGGGACGGAAACTAATCTGAAAATGCAATTACGACATTACCCCGTTACAACATCGAAACCTATCCCCGTTTTGTCTACTATCTTCCGTTTCTCCCAAATCGCTTCATTACCGTCTCTTTCTCCCAACGCACTGGTCTTTCTCTGCTCGTGGTTCGTGGCGGCTGAGGTAAGTTTTGTCTTTCTCCCAAATCGCACTGGTCTTTCTTCCGTGCTTGCCTTTTGGG